>CM072518.1:45938118-46000618 GCA_036898135.1 Oncomelania hupensis | reverse complement strand
GTTGAATACCATTTCAATAATCTTGAAGTGATCAGTTAAAAGATACTATTTTAGTTCTACGTTCTCCAACCTTGTCATTCTAGAGGAAGCACTGCTCTTAGAACTTTTCGCTGGCTTCCAGAGTTTAAACTTAAGAAATCGTCTTATTTGATGTTATTTTAAAGGCGGCCTCTTGCTATTGTTGATCACAACCAAATGGTTGCAAAGAAAGTTTTTTTTAAGTGTGTGTGTGAGTGTGTGTGGGTGTGGGTGTGGGTGTGTGTGTGTGAGTGTGTATGGATGTGTTAGAGAGTCATTAGTTTATACTACTACTACTACTACTACTACTACTACTACTACTACTACTACTACTACTACTACTACTACTACTACTACTACTACTAATAATAAGAAGAAGAAGAAGAAGATGAAGAAGAAGAAATTAACGATATAAAGAAGTGATCCCCCCCCCCCCCAATTCTGTGGATTGATGATTTAAGGCACGAGTCACTAGTCGAAATGAAATACTATGGTTAAAGTATGATGAGTGCTACCCAAATAATTAATAATGTATCAACAATATCACTGGGGACGACAGGAAACAACAAACAAAACATTGATATAAATACAAGAACAAATAGAAATAAATAAAAAATAAATATAAAACAAGATGAACTGAATAAAACAATACTGACAAACACAAACGTCTGAAAAGTTACCAGGCATAGTTTAAGTACCACAAACTAAACAATTTTTCCAAGCAAGGAGAAAAAAAAGGGTGGGTGGGAGAGGCGTATAGAGGAGAGGCGGGTGCGAGAGAGTTATACTTGTGGGAAGAAACTAACAGATGTGTGTTGAGGATCAAAGTTAGAAAGCGAAGTATGTGGAAAGTCATTTAAAATAAAATGTGATGCGGTCAGAAGCGGTTACAAGAAAGTAAGAAGGTTTGGACAGTTGAAACAATAACGTCTTGGTATTTTCTTGCAATGACAATTCTGCATTTCCAAGGAGTAGGGTATTAACTTCTCTGAGGATGGGATTAAGAATCGTTTGAATACGGGCATCGTCAAACAAGGGACAAAAAAAGCAGGAAGTGTTCAGACGTTTCTGTCGGGTGTCCGCAACGGCAAACCGGATCGTTTATCAAATGGCGACGATAGGTCTACATACCGTAGTTAAGGTTGCTTACAAATAGCCGAAGTCTGCAGTGGATAATTTGTTGTTGTCGTGCAGCATGGTAATAAAACGGCGGGGCATGTAGAGTTATCATTGAAGAGATGTCGTTTAAATAGGCTGATTGACGGATTAACTTGAATTTCTTCGGGGAACTCATTTCACATGATAGTAGAAGAGAGGAGGAAGGAGTTTTTGTAAGTTTCAATTTGTGTGCGGGCTCTATGATTTATCTTGTATGTCGTGAACTGTAGTCTGTATTTATAAAATGTTGCTTTATAGCTATAAGGTGTTGTATTGCTATATAGAATGTATTTTATAGATATACAATTCATTTTATAATTATACAATATCTTTTATATAGGTAACATATATGTTCTATAGATATAATGCAAATAATCATGTAATTTACAAATGGGGCTCCATACACTACTGCTAAACTATAGGTTCACACGGAATGTCAACCCAGTGCACTTAGGCTATTTTGTTTTACCATCGCGATATGGCCGAGGCAACCAGGCCCTGTCGATGTGATATGTGCAACCAATCGGGCGCTAACCCGGGTGATGGACCGGGTTAGCCCGAGTTAAACTGTTTGACTCAAAGCGGGAAAGACGGCATCGGTGAAGAGCAGCCAGTGGATGTCTGAGGGTAACATTTTACCTCTTCGTAGAGTGAAAGCTTCGTCCATTTTCAGGACTCTCTTCGCACAGGATTGTGGATAATGGCCTGATTAAGTGGCGGCTTTGCCCAGTGACGTGTAGGCTTAATCTGTGCATAACTAGCAAACAAGCGCACCCAACCGTTTCCATTCCCGAGAAATGGGGGAGCAAAATGACAGACCCTGAGGTTGCGAGAGCTAACCCAAAATAATAGTAATTCGTCATACAGAAGAGCAGTTCTCTTGGTTCTACATGCAATGTAAGCGGTGGTTTAGTATAAAACTTCTTGTTGTGTCAGTCTATTCCTGGGAGAGAGAGAGAGAGAGAGAGAGAGAGAGAGAGAGAGAGAGAGAGAGAGAGAGAGAGAGAGAGAGAGAGAAGCTGCCAACGCAAGGAATTTCACGAAGAACACTTCTTTACCCGGGCAATATGACTAGAAATCTTTGATAATAGTGTACGTGGTTTTTTTTTAATCTACAGCAAGCGAATGGATAGTGTACGATCGAGTTGCGATGACACGTTTAATGCACATGTAAGTTTAAAGTACAGGCGGTCCCTATTTGAAATATATTAAAAATAAAAATTAAAAAAACCTTGATGGTCATGTGGGTTGGGATTTAAATGAGTGCATGGCTAGAGAATTAAAACATAAATTTGTTCTTTGGTTCACTATTCGTAGCCTACATGCTTAGAAGTATAAATAACGAAATAAATACGTAGGCCTAAGTGATGCAACTTAACACACAAAAAGATAAAGAGAAAATTCCTGTTATTGACATAAAACAATGTGTTTTAGACTGTTTTATTCAAGCTTTGACCCGGTACCCCCTGAAGGCGGAATGAGGGAATGGGGCGTTTAAGCTAAAACAGTAAACAACATTTTCAATTATACAAATAATAACAGCAATAATTATTATAGCAATAATAACATTAACTATTAAAATAAATAAACTAAAATATTCAGTAGTTGTTGCAACATAAGCTTAAGCTAGCTTAAAGTCTAAATTCACTGTGAAGTAGTAGGATTATAAAATAACACATTCATTCGTGAACATAGGCAAAGTACAGAGTACGGTACTGTAGCTACAATTATAAATCTAATTATGCCCCAGAAGCGGGTGGAGTACACTGCCTTCATTCTGTATTGACTCCTCACCCTAATTGCAGACTTCTAGCATCCCTAGGCTACATTGATCACCCTTTCTGCTATGTCATAACACACACATACACACACATACACACATACACACACACACACACACACGCACACACACGTAGTCTACTAAACTACCTATTGACGCAATGGTAAGGAATGTAATTCAGTGACGGGTTTGTTTTTTTTCTTGTTTTTTTTTTTTAAATGAATAACAGCAACAGCTAAATAAACCTTTACCGATAAGTATACAGTGTAATGACTAGCCCCGCTGGCGGTGGCTGCTAATGCTGATAACAATACAGTTGTTATCATATAGCCTACTGAGTATAAATACTGAAAAGTCGACAGTTGCATTGGCCGAGGTGGCTAAAATATTTTTTCATGAAATAATGTTAGTAATATTAAAGAAAGCAGAGGAGCGGATTGAGGTGTATGATTAACAGATAACAAATAACAAGTGACATGAATATTTACCTGGAGCATACCGTGATGTTGGTAAAACATTGATGTAAACAACTATCACTATTACTGACTTTCATTTTTCACCATATAGCTCACTTACCCGCTCACTCTTTCGGCTCTCCCTCCCTCTCTCGCATTCTCTTACACACCACAACCTATATCCACCCACTCACACATCCACACACACGCACACGCATGAACACCGACGATGGAAGTTGTACATTAAAACGGTTAAAGCCTTGTAAGACAACATTAGAATAAATTTAAAGATCAATTTAGGATAAGACAACATAATTAAAAATGACTTCTAAAAAATTAAGAATTTACATAAGTCTTAATATGGAGGTTTGATAACATTTTAAATATATGACTGAGTACCTGCTCTTAAGGAAATAAATAAACAAAACAACAACACAACATTGAAACAAGAGTCAAATCAATCTTAAGAAAGACAAAACAGAATATATACTGCAAAATAGTTTTTTTTTTCAAAATACACAATGATATCTAGCATAAATAACTTTAAATATTAAACTTTACACTACAGACCTTCGAGTTACGGGATAGGATAGAATATGATTGGATAGACAGTTGTTCTGCCCAAAACCTCATTCGAGGTTGGGATCTATTTGGTGACATTTAAATACCAGTCGTTCTCCTTTAATACTTACAAAGAAACAAGCATAATGGTGTAATTTCAAACAAATTGAGTCCATGTACTATCTCTTCGATTTCATGATTAGTTAAAATATTTATTATAAATATAAATATTATTAGAAATGGATCCTCGCCCACAATCAAGACACCGAAGTGACATGATTTAAAGGTCAACTCAAACACCTTTTTCTTCTTAATTTTGTTTTCAAACATCTGTTAGATCTACCAGTTAAAAGAAAAAGAAGTAAAAACAATGTAAAATAATTCGGGTATAAAATTAATAGAAGAATTCAGTGTAGTGGTCAGAAATTCTGCGTGACTTCAGAATATTACTGTATTCTTTTTTCTTTTTTTTAATGGTGGATCTTTTGGACACTTTCGTAATAGTGCAACGTTTATTGCAACTAAGCGACATCACAGCCCCGTTGATAGTGAAGACAGTGGTAACATACATGTTACAATTAGTTGTTTTTATTGTTGTTGTTGTTGGTGGTGGTGGTGATGGTGGGTGTGTGGGTGTGTGTGTGTGTGTGTGCGCTTTAAATAATAGATAAGATTTATTTATCTCTTCCTAAACTTACAGGGAACGAACGTATGAAAAATTCGTTCAATCATACGGAGTATACTCCCTTACTCAGGGGAGAGGGGGCAGGGAAAGGGGAGAGGAAAAAAGAATAATAAAGATTCCAATGTATTGCATACAATTCCTGTTCTATGCTTTAAACACTTTTGGTATTTCGATACAATTGACAAAAAGAAAAATAAGATTGCACATGGCAAAGGTTAAAATTGAACAAATGTGTAGAAAAAGGAGATGCATTTTGGTAACATATTACGCTGAAAGAAATGTATTTTACATCATCCAGTCTGAAATACATTTATAAGTTACATTAGAATTAGCAACATGTTTATTTTTTTTATTTTTTTTTTTTGCTTCTGTTTATTATCCCTTTCTATCGGGAAACTCTGGGCCGCCTCCCCCGGGGAAGGCGTAGTCGCAGCCAGTGGCGCGCCCAAACCCTACCTACCTAACATTATTTGTGAATTTTTGACATTTTTGCTGGGGGAGCAAACCGGAGTACCCGGAGAAAACCCCCGAGACGTTGCCCGAGTCGAAAGTAAATAATATTCGGAGAAACATAACGCCGAACCAGAACCATTGTTTGACAACTGCAATGAAGAAGTTTATGTGGGGTGATAAATTATTTAGCTTGGCAGCATTTGTATATGAAGTTTGGCAACTAACATAAGCAAAATCATTAACTTTATCTGTAGCAATAATTGCATCCAAGCCAAAAAGAAGAGATATATATATATATATTTTTTTTTCCCCTTAGGTCGTGGTGGTCGCATCGTATTTTTTACATCTTCAACTACAACTGATACTGATATGCTATAATTTTAGATTATGTGAAAAGACTCTTTATAGGACTATAAAACAGTTAAATCGTCGTTTACTATTGGAAACTGACAGACTAACTAAAAATCAAACAGAAATGGCAACTGAGACTGGTTTCCCGGAAACTGCAGAGAGAGAAGACATTACTATCGGCAATGACGAGGATGTTGATGCTGAACCTCATAATGAATCATCTAACGACGTGTATCCGCCTGACTCCATTAGCAGTTCGGATGGATGTTGCTGTCAAAGTATTTTGTCAAAAGCAGAAAAATCATATGATGCAGTAATTTTGCATTCTTCCGGAGATTTAAAACTTGCGACCCAAAAGTGCTTGACATGGACATCAAAGCTAAGTGCCCTCATGCGCAAACAAGTTCGGTTAGAATTGTGTGCGAATATCCAAAGCACACCAGTCCACAAATGTTTTGAAAACATTTTCACAAAGACAAAGCGAATTATTTTGCTTTGGACAGATGACTTTCATACGGATGTGAGCAGTCAATACCTTTCCGGAATGTTAAGTGCACATCAACCTAACGAGAGCTATGATATTATCGTAGTAACCATTGGCCAAATTAAAAACTCCCTCATTCTGAGCAATACATTGCGACTTGCTGATGATGATGATAAGTCGTTTTACGAGTCCTTGGCAAAACGTATTTTTGGTGAGTCTGCTATCATCAGAGATAGACGGTCAGGACCTCATAGAAATACAGCACTAAAGCAGCTTCATAAGAGCGAGAGACAGCGCCCTTGCAATGAGCCAATGACACTCCCCGGAGATGTTACCACCGACGATGGAAGAGAGCGAAATACAGCTTCTGTTTTTACAACAAGCCAGGGTACTTCAGTACAAACAAGCCAGGGCTTTCTGGGACAAACAACCCAGTGTCCTTTAGGGCAAACAAGCCATGTTCAAAGCGAGACTGACACTTCCATGGCGAGTGACAGCCCTCGTACGAATGAGCAAACGTCTAAGGAACAAGAGGCGAAAATAAAATCCAACTCGCAGGCAGTCCAGAAAGAACAGAATGAAAGAAGCGGATCTACACAAGTCGGAACCACAAACACTTTTGGTGCAAGACAGCCAGAAGACCGAGGTCAGACAGGCAGCGAAGGAGATAAACAACTGAACATACCCGCTGCAGTCAGACCCGCGAAACCCGAATCAAAAATGGAGACGTCATCTCCGGGCACCGAGAAAGGCGCATCTTGGAATCCGGTTGCATCTGTTGCCACGATACCAGCTGCCAACAATTCTTTTCCCATTTTGAATAGTAAGAAAGGTTCCCTTCTGGATCCACCAATGTCAAGCTCTGTTCCAATTTGCAATAAATCAGCACAGGGCGAGAAGAAGCCCTCAGTGCACGGGAATGCGAATGCCATGACTAAAGCATCATCCCAGTCAGACGTACCTCAAACAACAACTGATCAACGTTTACAACACGACAACACCCCCAGCGTCAGAGAAGGTCTCTACAAACCACAGGACAACAAGCCGTACTTCAGAGAAGTTGTCAGAGGGACTTCCACGGATGCGGTGCAAGATGACGTGACTGAGGACGACTTGTTTCGTTCAGCTGGCGAAGAAACGCAGCTTAAAATCCCTGAACAGTCAAAGCTCAAAGTCCCCCAAGATTTGCAAGAGGACGCGGAGACATTTCCCCCCAAAAGCGAAACCCATATCGTGTGTGGAGGTCGTTCATCTGAGGATGCAGGTGGCGGAACCCGTGATGCAAGTCTAGCGGGTCAGACAATCTGTCAGAACACTGGCCAGCTAGAACAAGACCAACATGGCATCCCCAAAAACATCACCGACGACAACCGACGTGCCTTGGACTTCGACCTGAAAGAATGCCCACAACCAGAAACGGAAGAAGCGAGTAAATTGATTGCTTCTAGTTCCACAATGCAGGACCTGTCACCTACGAACGAGTTTGCCACAGGCGCTTTTGAAGCCGTCATGGATGACGAGACACACAGTATCCACCCATCTTCCAGCCAACCGAATAATGGATTCCAAGGTGAGTTGCATAGTTAACAATCATAGGCGCATTACAGGTCGTGCACTTTTATTAATGTGTCGGGTGCCTCTGCCGATGTTGTCCTTACCAAACATAGATTAAGCGACGACAGAGGTGCCTAACGCACAAGTATGAGCACGATGTGCGATGCGCTTGCGTCATTTAGATTGGAGACCTGTAAGACCATAATTTTATAGGACCGCTGCCTACTGGCACATTCACTCGTTCGTCGATTTGAATAACTAGATGCCATGCGTAGGCTATTGCTTGCAGCAAGAAATGACATGAGAATTGTATGTCTTGATTCAGTGAAATATGTCTTGATTCAATTTTAGATCATATGCCACTGCTATAATTAGGACAATTTTAGGTCCGTTGAAGTTACGAAGTGTAAGGGGTGTCCACAAACAGACGAGCGTTCTGTATAGACCAACAGCGATGCCTAGCGCCTAGATAATTATTTTTTTTCTTCGAGGCGCTTCGCCATTCAGCAGCTGCCACTTGCGGCGCTTCTGCTATCCGCAAATGTTTTAAAGATCGGGCATGGAAAGTCTTTCAGTTTTAGTGGTTATGAAATGGGATGATCAACTATGAGCAACGATGGATAACGCCATCAACGCTGAGGAAAAGTGGTGAAGGGAAATGGAACGCTCATTTTAATGAGGGACAGTTTTACTATCCTCGTCAACACCGAGGTCGGCCTTGATCGTTGATCCTCGTCTGAGCGCCATTACTTATAAGTCGGCCCTAAGAACTGTGTCCATAAGACCTAATCACGTTTGTATTATTTTGGGCTTTCCTTGCAGGTCTTCACGGCCCATATACCTTAGGCTTTAGTCCTCGACCATACATTGGAGAGATCGACTCCATATCGTTAAAAGCCCCGGTGCAGGAGAGCCAGCAGGCGTTGCAGTATCAGGACCGCCTTCTTCAAAAGAAAGCAGGTGAAGAAGCCAACTTTATTTTATATGATTTATTGTTGCTTTAGGTCCAGCGGACTCCTCCGAGCCAAATCAGGACCGGCTTTATTTTATAGCCTACATCAATCTTTCAAATCGATGGTAGGAGATCCATTTTTCTCAAACCACATTTCTATTGTTAGCATGAAAGGGACTCACTTTGGCCACACCTCCTCGTCAGATCCTTTTAACATTCACAATGAGTGTTGACCCCACTGAAACCAATAAGCTGACAACAAAAACGAACTCTTTCAAACGTGTATTTAATTTTTAAATTAATAAATTCTGTAGTTTTTTTGTGCCTATTATAGCAAGGGCTAGGCAACATTCTGGAGCTAAAAATAGCACCTGCCAAAGCCGGTAAAAGGCACAACCCGTAAAAAAACATTGCTCGTAAGTTTTTTTTCGTTGTACGTTGATAAAATAGACTCTATCCTACCCCAGACACCAAAGACGCACACTTCAAACCGCGTGGTTCACTCACAAATAGGGTCAAAGGTCACCCGGCTTGTCCATTTCAACATAAGGGAAATAACTCCTTTTCAGAACCGAAATTGAAAATTCAGACTTAAGCGGTTAATTTGAGCAACGAAAGCTTACGTCATCGTTTAAGCTAAAGGCAATGCCAATTTTAAGGTAAACCCGTTTGTGCCAAAGGTAAACAATGCCTTCGAATCAGTTGGGGCGTTTTAAGTATTGTCTGTCTATGATGGTAATGGCTCCACCATTTACTATTATGTTACCCTGGACAAGCATAGTGACGCAAGAACCATGTAAAAAGTATCACATGTTGGATGGGAGTTGGGTTGCCGGGGGTTTCTGTATAAATAGTATCGCTGCTTTTTGGAAATATAGTGCTTTAAATTCCTACTGTCGCTGTCTTAGTCCTTTATTCTTTCTCATTCCTACTCCTTTCTATCAATCTGCTATATTATTTTCTTCCCTAGGCCAGACACCTATCTTTTTTCTTGAAAACTCTTCAAAACTCATCATTTGTGTAGGAGGTCTTTTGGGTCAGCTTGTGAATATTGGATGCTTTCTGCCAAATGGCCACTAGGGTTTGCTATAATACTGTAATATTATTTAGCAATATGTGCATTTTATATGTAAGCTTATGTGTTTTGTTGATATTTATGTTTATATTCTATTTTTGTTTTTGTAAACGGAGGTTCGGTAAATTATAGTATATTCTGAACGTTCCCTGCATGGGATGCCTCTATTGTAAAGTGACCGGCTGGTGGAGTGCTTCCAGAGTTACCACTAGGGTTGTTTCAGCAGATCTTTTATAGGGATCAGGGGTGAGTACTCTTTAAACCAAGTTGTGATCATGATTTTGTGGTCCTGATTCGGCTCTTTGCAGTCTTCTGGACCCTATAAGCAATGAATAAATAATTAACTAACTTATCGAACCCCCGGTTACAAAAACAAAATAGAATACAAACATCATTATAGATTATCAACAAAACACATACATATAAAATGCCTACATTGCTAAATAATAACATCATAGGAAGCCCTAGTGACCACCTGGCAGAAAGCGTCCAATATTCCCAAGCTGATCCAACAGACCTCATACACAAACAAGGAGTCTTGTCCCGGGAGAGTTTTCAAGAAAAAAGGTAAGAGACTGGTCTAGCGAAGAAGACGATAGTATAGCAGATTGATAGAAAAGAGCAGGAATGAGAAAGAGCAAATGAGAAAGACAGCGACAGTGGGAATTTAAAGCACTAAATTTCCAGAAAGTGGGGATACTATTTATACTGAAACCCCCGTCACCCCAACGGTGGGTTATTCAGAAGGTTGATGAACGTAAAATAGTAATAACAATAATATTGATAATAATAAGTACCATCGACGTAGGTCAAGTGGTAGAGCGTTCGCCTGGCACACCAATGTCCCAGGTTCGAATCCCGAGATGGGCAAGTTAAAAGTGGCCAATTTTACCATATTTACTGTCCGTATTAGCAGTATGATTGCCCTGGTGGTTCAGTGTTGACTTAGGTCTTTACTCCCTCTTTCCTGGGAGGGTTTATCCCCGTCTGCCATATAGTAATTGGTGGATGTGGACGTTAAACTTCAATGTTCATTTATTCATTCATTCATTCATTCATTCAATATTAATTTTTAAAAAATAATAATAATAAATAATAGCAGTAGTTGTTGTTTTTGTTGTTGGTTGGTGTAAAATACCACACATCAAAATCGTTCGCAATTATCTGAGCTCAATCCGTACCTTTTTGCACGATAAAATACAGAAATTAATGTTATTATTAATTTCTGAATATTTTTTAAAAAGGTTTTCTTCTTATTTTTCTTCTTTAAATAATGAGCAAAAATGCGTTTCGTGGTAAAACGTGTTGAAGCTTCAGCTTTAATTACTTGTTCCCTCCTGTCGGGCGAGAGTGTAAACCGAGGTCTTGTACGTGCACGCATGCATTCCATCGCACGTGCTTTAAAGATCCTGATTCTTATGTCATAAACGGGTGAACTTATCGTCCTTAGAATCCAGGTACTATTCCTGCCCTATCCCGTAATTCAGAGGTCGTTGGGGCACCACAGATGATCGTTTAACCAGCGTACTCCATGTTTCTCTGTACTCAGCAACCCTCATGGCTTTCGTTCAGTGTCAAGCCAGTCCATTCTCGAATGTTGTCCTCCCACCTCTTTTTTGTCTCCCTCATCTTCTGCCTCCTTGCACCGTGCCTTGCGGGATGGCCTTTGCAAGGCCTGATGCTCTGGTGAGATGGCCATACCATCGGAGTTTTGGTTTCTTCACCACTGTGAGCATGTCACCGTGTTGTCTAATGGCTTGTGTGATGGTCTGTCGGACTTCGTTGTTGGTGATGTGCTGGGTATAGGAAATGCCCAGAAGTCTTCTGTAGCACCTCATATCGATGCTTTGAATTTTTCGTTGTAGATCTGCTGTGAGGGTCCATGTTTCGCAAGCGTATAGGAAGATGGGGATGACAAGAGAGCGCAGCAGCCTTACCTTGGAATGTAGACTGATGGTCTTATCTTTCCAAATGGGCTTCAACCTTGTCATTGCAGCAGTTGTTTGTGCGATGCTGGAGAGGACTTTCTGTCGGGACCCATTGTCTGATACAATGGCTCCTAAATATTTGAAGCTATAAGTTATGCACTGTGTTGAGAGATTGGCCTTGGACTTTGATGTCCATGTTGATGCCTTTGGTGTTGTTGGTCATCATTTTGGTCTTCTCTGCACTTATTTCCTTTCCGTAGGCTATGAAAATCGTGTCAAGGCTCTGTACCAGCTATTAAAGTTCTTGTTCCTCTCCAGCCAATCCATCAATGTCATCCGCAAAACGGAGGTTGGAGATTGTTCGACCCCCTATGCTGACTGCTTTCTTGATCTGCAAAGGCATCTGAAAGCTGCGCTGTAAGAAGATGATGAAGAGTGTTGGAGAGAGTAGGCATCCTTGACACACAGCGATTGTTGTTCTGAACCAGTTCCTGATGGCGCTGTTTTGGAGGACTGCACTCCGGTAGCCTTGTCATACAGGCTTTTGATGACATCAATAATTTTAGGGCTGATGTACACTCTCATGTTTGCCCACAGAGCTGCATGCCAAACGCTTTCCTGAAGTCTACAAACACATGATATAGATGTTGTTGGTGCTGTAGGTATTTATCGCAGATTATTCTGAGGTTAAAAATCTGTTCAGTTGTACTTCGCCCTGCCCTGAATCCTGCTTGTTCTTCAGCTATGATTTGTTCAGCTTGGGGTGTCTACTTGTTGAGTATTATTTTCAGGTACAGGAGCACACAAACAAACGCAGTTGAGCGTGACCAAAAGCATCCATGCGTTGCTGTGGATTAGCCATGGGAAACAATTGTGTGCATGTAGTCTGAAGTGACGCTCAATGATTTTTGTTGTTGTAATTTTGATATAGTCCTCAGACTCACTGTATCTATTATATATAACTTATGATTTCAGAGGTAACAAGCATGCGTTCTGCCGGTACCAACACGTCAGTGCCCCCATCGCCACAGGATACTGCAAACACGCCCCAGCAACCAGCAGTTATTAATGTGACTTACGCAGGGAGTGTTCAAATAAGTCAAGGCAGCTACACCTTCAAACAAAATCGGAATGAAGAATGTCTTGACATCCCCCAAGCTGCTCCTGAAGACAGGTAGGCTACGCTACCATCTTCTCTACGTGACTCACCCCAGTCCGAACCCCTAACCCAAATGGATAAACCTTACTCTGGCACTCTGAACCTCATCTATATTACATACACTTTGTATCTGAGAAGGCGGAATGATCTGCCTCCATTCTGGGGTCATTCGAAGTTCTCCAAAGACGTAAATAAACAGCTTTAACGAATAATTTTATCACAGTATTTACATACTCCGCGTTGCGTGGTTAGATTAGCGTCCCCGGACACAGGAGCGTATAGGAGACTTCAACTTCAACTTCAACATACTCTGGCTTGGCTAGGCTTGAACTAATTTTTTGGCTACATACTCTGAGCTCACAGAGATTCCTATAATTCGTTCTTTGTCTGAGAAAGTACGTCCCTTGTTCATTTTATTTTATTTAAATTTTTTTAATTTCTTTATTTATGTATTTAATTATGTTTTTATTTATAAATAATAACAATTATTATTATTATTATTTGTTGTGTTGTTGTTTTTTAACACAGAGATTCAAATACTCCAATACAATCTTCCACGCCAACACAGAGTGTTTTGGCTGCTACAAACCTGGATACGGACGACAGTACGCATGAAGAGTCACTCAGCCCAATCCAGAAGAAGAAAGCAAAGAAGGTGCTATCCTTCTTTTGCTGTGGTGCTAATCGCTCGAAGAGACGGAAGGTAACACTAGCATACATTGTGGTAAGCAATGTAAGCAAAGACGGTAGAACAACTGTTCTACCGTCATTGATGTAAGTTTGCTTCAGGTTTCGCATAAAGAAAGCAAATAATGGAAGCATAGATCGTTATACGGTCTTCGATGTAAGGGAGACAATCGCTATGTTCAACCATACCACTTTAGAACCTTGTTCCATTCTGTACTTTTACGTGCGAATTGTGTACACGTTATTGCTTCTTTTAATTAATATTGACAGACGTGCACAACAAAACATTGTTGTCGTTAAATAACGCAAAGAGTTCATTATTATTTGCGAGCAAGGTGAGAGTGCTAAACTGGGGATACGTTTAATAAAGCTAATCGAGCGCTATTGCAGGGAGACAAATCATGCTAGTAAAGGAAGTAGTTTTAGAGGCTGCGTATCATAATTAGTCATAATTTGTTTGGTATTGTTATGCTAGTTCTTATTATCTCTCAAATAGCTAGTTACGAAGGAAAGGCCAAAGTTTGTTCGTTTCTTTCATTTAGCATTGAAGCATAGATTTGTTTATTTGAATTAGTAAATGTATTTATTTATTTATTTTTATTTTGTTTAATAGAAGTGCATTGAGATTTGGAACACAGGCCGTAAAATACATAATTAAGTTAAATATATCAATAAATAATGAAATAAATTCATACAGCTCCTAAGTAAATAAATAAAAGAAATAAACAATTTAATAATTAATACATACAAAACACGCTTTATAAATAAATAAACAAAGTAAAGAATTAAATACAGAAGTCGATGCATTATTTAATGATAGCAACCCTTTCCCCCAAAATTAATAAATAAGAACATAAAAAAGAAAGTAACAAACTCAGAGAGATAAATAAATATTTACATAAAATTTTACATAAAATAAATCGGTATAATAGATACATACAAACATTAAAAAGAAATGTAATAACACATAAATACTGAAATAAGTGTTTCATTAAATTAATGAAATGTATAAATTAAAATAAACCGATAAATTAAATAATTGCAATAAGGAACAAACAATTAAGCAAAGAAAGAAGTAAGAGAATCTTTCGTACACTGCATGACGTAGGACTTTCTATGTTGCAGTGATAAAGATGCAAGATGCATGCAGCTGGGGTCATTGCAGTTCCAGTCAAATGATGACATGCTGGGTCATCATCCATGATGATGATCATTATTGTCAGGGTGGCGACGTGGTGATCGTCCTTAACGCTGATGCAATACGACGTTAAGCTTCGTTGTTCTTCCTCTTCCATGTTCCTTTTTTTAAAAAGAGTTGAAAGAGTTTGCTTGTGTTGCATAATATGTATACTTTCTTGTGTTGTTTTCATCAATTGTTCCACACTTTAGACACACAAAAAAAACACAAAAAATAAAAATGCCTGTTTACGGTAAAATAAGGAAAAAAAATTGGGATCGGTCGGGCGGCTTCTTTTTTAACTTAAAAAAACAAACAAAACAATCACAACCTTTTCCACCTTGGGTGCGATTTCTGTTGGCTTTTTACAATTTTTTTAATTCCAGACGATCCCAAAAAAAGTTTAGGATCAGTCCAAAAAATTTGGGACGGTTGGGATACCGTAAACAGATTTTTTTGTGTGGACCTTACATGATTTATGTGTGTGCTGGGATGGAGATGATGGTGGGAATAGTGGGTGGATCTTTGCTTGTGTGAGTGTGTATGAGAGAGTGTGTGTGTGAGTGTGCGTGTGTCAGAGAGAGAGATGGGGAGAAAGAGAGCGAGCGAGAGAGAGAGGGTTTACAATCAAGTTTTAAAATGTTTTTTTGTTTTCTTATTTCACTCTTTGAGTTTATAAGAATATTTGCACCACTGCTCATTTTGGGACCTGGTAAAGTAGATAGATGTCAACATCATGACCACCACCTTTAACTCAGCAGTTACAGATGCCGTCATTGAGATCATTGGCAAGCACCGCCCAAAGAAAAAACCGTGGATCACGCCTGAACTGTTTGGACCTGTGTGATAAACGAAGAGAGATGAAAAAAATGAACATCTCACAGGGAACTGATGCCTACTGAAAAATCAACAGTGACATCCGAAAAGGCAATGCGCACAACAAAGGAGAATTGGATAGATGAGCAATGCCAGAAAATAGAGAACAGTCTGAACAAGAACAACAGCAAGAAAGCCTACCAGACTGTGAAGCGGCTGACATTTGTTAAACATCCCAAGGTCTCCACGATCCAGTGCAAGTCTGGCTAGTGCTTTACAGAAGAACAAGAAGTCTTGGATAGATGGACAGAATATTACTCTGACCTCTACAACCACAAACCAAACGCAGACCCATCAGTTCTAGCATGTCCTGAGAACACAGAAGAAGAAGAAAACATCCCAATTCTCCGAGAAGAAGTTGAGGTAGCAGTGCACTCGCTGAAGAAGGGGAAGTTAGTGGGAGTGGACAACATACCCGCGAAATTGCTTCAAGCACGAGAAGCGATGATTGACGCCTTCGCCATCATCTGTAACACGATCTGGCAGAGAGGGAAGTGTCCTATACCATGGAACAAGTCGCTTGTCATCACTCTTCCCAAAAAGGGTAACCTTCAGGATTGTGAAAACTACCACATCAGTCTCATCAGCCATCCCAGCAAAGTCCTCGTGAAGATGAAATACTCCACTTGTTGAAACCTCAAGCTGAACAAATCATAGCTGAAGAACAAGCAGGATTCAGGGCATGGCGAAGTACCACTGTGCAGATTTTTAACTTCAGAATAATCTGCGAAAAATACCTACATCACCAACAACATCTATATCATGTGTTTGTAGACTTCAAGAAAACGTTTGACCGAGTCTGGCGTGCAGCTCTGTGGCCAGCCACATCAGTCCCAACATTATTGAAGTCATCAAAAGCCTGCAAGACAAGGCTACCAGTGCAGTCCACCACAACAGCGCCATCTAGAACTTGTTCAGAACAACAATAGACGTGCGTGAAGGATGCATACTCTCTCCCGCACTCTTCAACATCTTTCTGGAGCGTATCATGTCCGATGTCCTTGCAGACCTTGAAGGCACAGTCAGCATAGGAGGTAGAGCAATCTCCAACCTCCGTTTTGATGGCTTGGCTGGAGAGAAACAAGAACTTGAACAGCTGGTACAGAGTCTTGAAACCACCTCCAGAGCCTTTGGAATGGAAATAAGTGCAGAGAAGACCAAAATGTTGACCAATGGCTTCAATACGGACATCAAAGTCCATGGCTAATCCTTCAACAAGGTGCACAGTTTCAAATATTTAGGAGCAATTGTATCAGACAATAGGTCTTGAAAGGAAGTCATCTCAAGGATAGCACAAACAACTGCTGCTCTGACAAGGTTGAAGCCCATTTGGAAAGTCAGGACCATCATTCTACACTCCAGGTAAGGTTGCTGCGCTCCCTTGTCATTTCCACCTTCCTATACTCTTGCGAAACATGGACCCTCACAGCAGACCTACAACGAAGAATACAAAGCATGGAGATGAGGTGCTACAGAAGACTTCTAGGCATTTCCTATACCCAGCACATCACCAACAACGAAGTCCGACAGACCATCACACAAGCCATTGGGCAACACGATGTCATGCTCACAGTGGTGAAGAAACCGAAACTCCGATGATATGGTCACATCACCAAAGCATCAGGTCTTGCAAAGACCATCCTGCAAGGCACGGTGCAAGGAGGCAGAAGAAAAGGGAGACATAAAAAGAAGTGGAAAGAAAGCATTCGAGAATGGACTGGCTTGACACAGAGTGAAGCCATAAGGGCTGCTGAGGACAGAGAAAGATGGAGATGCTGGCTAAACGATCATCTGTGGTGCCCCAACAACTTTTGAGTTGCTGGATAGGATAGGATAGGACAGGATTCTATTATGTAAGTGCGAAATTGCACTAGAGAGAGAGAGAGTGAGAGAGAGAGAGAGAGAGAGAGAGAGAGAGAGAGAGAGAGAGAGAGAGAGAGTCATTTATTAATTAATTCATTCATTCATTCATTGAAATAAAAGCAATTGAAATTTGTTTAAAACGTCATCTTTTGTCACTTTAGTGGTGCAGTTTTGTGTTAGGAATTCTTCTTTTCTTAAACATTAGTTGTCACATTTGTTTGCCTAAGACACGCAGAAATTTATAGCCTTTATTGTTGTTGTTTTTTTATTTAAATGAAGTCATCGCCATTGGTACCAACAGCAAGCTCCGCCAGCTCTCGACACACTCTCTGCAAGTCAATGATGACTCTATCTCTTTCTCAACTTCTGCTCGGAATCTGGGTGTACATCTAGATGAGAGTCTGTCCATGGAATCTCACATCAACAATCTCTGCAAATCTCTGAATTTCCATCTTCGTCGTATCAGCAAAATCCGCAAATATCTTTCTGTTGATTCTGCCAACAAGCTTGCTGTCTCCTTCATCCTTTCTCGGCTTGACTATTGCAACTCTCTCTTGGCTGGTCTTCCTAACAACAAACTTCAAAAACTTCAGCGCATTCAGAACCATGCCGCTCGGCTGGTGCTCCAACAATCCCGACGCGCTAGCGCCACTTCCGCTCTGACTGCTCTTCACTGGCTGCCAGTGAAAGCCAGAGTTGACTACAAAGTTGCCTCTATTTGCTATCAGTCTCTTCATGACCAACATTTTCCTGTCTACCTCTCTGAACTTCTCAACCCTTACAAGCCAACCCGCACTCTTCGCTCTCAAGACGCTTCTCTTCTGACAGTTCCTCGCTACTCTCTTGGAACATTTGGCAAAAGAGCTTTTTCCGTCTATGCTCCTACCCTGTGGAACAAACTCCCATGCAGCCTTCGCCAATCTCCATCTCTTGACTCTTTCAAAGCCCAAATGAAAACCTATCTCTTCCTCTTACACCTGTAGAACATCCTCCCTTGCGGACACCCTGTTGCGCTGATATCTGAAATGTGTGTGTGTAGGGGTGTGTGTGTGTGTGTGTGTGTGTGAATATGGGGGTGTGTGTGTGTGTGTGTGAATGTGTGGGTGAATGCGTGTGTATGTGGATGCATGTGCGTATGCGTGTACTTGTCTTAAAATTGTTTTGCTTTTTAAATGACATTTGCTCCCTCTTAACTTGTTTTCACTGTAAATGAAATTAGAACTGCTATTATTATTATTATTATTATTATTATTATTATTATTATTATTATTATTATTATTATTATTATTATTATTATTATTATTATTATTTATTATTATTATTGTTATTGGTGTTGTTACTATTATTATGTGAATCACAAATATGTTTTCTTTTTAAACCAGATTAATGCCATTACACAAGCTTTTATTCTCTTCATCTGGCCTGTCATACGTTGTAACGATGTTTAGTTATTCAACGATTATTCTACTTTTAAAACTGCTGTATTTCACCACCATTTACACTTTACATCTTAGATGAGGCATTGTTGATCTGCCTCTTTTGGTATTAACGTCCCTCTCTTAAATTTTTTTCTGTGAAATTATTCATTTATTTTATATAAGTTTATTGATTGATTGACTGATTTTATACTTTTATTTGTTGGTTTGTTACCTTTACTAAGTTTACATGTTGTCTTGTTTTTAAATGCAGAATAGATTTATTATGCGTGTGTATCTGTGTGTGGCTGCGTGTGATCAAGCGCTTTGTGAAGCATTTTATGTTTGAATTGCGCTATACAAAATAAATTATTATTATTATTATAATGATTTACAAGATTTTTTCAAAGTACATAATGGATGATTTTTGTTTGTTTCTACTAGAGCGGGGACATTTTACTGTAAAGAAAAATGTTTATTATCAATATTTGTTGTTATTACAAAATTCAAGATGGCAAGAACTATCTATTCGTGTCACTTTGGACATATCAGAAAGTGGCTTTTCCAGTAATATTATATGGTTGTGAAATATAGGCATTCAAAAATATATGTATATTAGAAAAGCTAAAAATGAAGTTTCTTCAAATGTTTTTTCAGTTTAAATCGTTGTACTATGAAGAATATGCTATTGGGAGGATCTGGGTTATTTCCTCTATCTGTTACTTTAAATATAGCATGATTCGGTTTTCGACAGGTATTATTCGATCATCAACTTCTTCTGCTAAATTTTCAGGTTGAGTGTATACAAACATACATTAATTGTGTTCTGATTCTAATTTTTCGTCACAATTATACATAGTATCCCCACTTTGTGGAAATTTAGTGTTTTAAATTACCAATGTTTCTGTCACTTTCATTTGTTCTTTCTCGTTCCTAATCTGTTCTATCAATCTACTACCTTATTCGCTAGACCAGTCACCTATCGTTTTTCTTGAAAACTCTCCCCAAACTCCTAATTTGGGTATGGGTATGTTGGTTGATTGATTGATTGATTGATTGTTGCTTTAGGTCCAGCGGACTCTTCCGAGCCCAATCAGGACCGGACAACCCCCGATCCGCATAAAAGATCTGCTGAAACAACCCTAGTGGGAAAATTGAATGCCCTCCACCGGCCAGTCACTTTACAATAAAGACATCCCACGCAAGATCGGCTGAGGCTTTACCCCAACTAATCAAACCCCCGGTTACAAAAACAAAATAGAATAAAAACATTATAAATTATCAACAAAACACATACACATAAAATGCCTATATTGCTAAATAATAACATCATAGGAAGCCCTAGTGACCACCCGGCAGAAAGCGTCCAACATTCCCAAGCTGATCCAACAGACCTCATACACAAACAAGGAGTCTTGTCCAGGAAGAGTTTTCAAGAAAAAAGGTAGGTCACTGATCTAGCGAAGAAGAAGATAGTATAGCAGATTGATAGGACAGAGCAGGAATGAGAAAGAGCAAATGAGAAAGACAGCGACAGTGGGAATTTAAAGCACTAAATTTCCAGAAAGTGGGGGTACTATTTATACTGAAACCCCCGGCACTCCAACTGTTGCCGCAGTGAATCGGTCATGCCTATTGAGGAAAGACAGGTTTTCAACTGGGGCTTTCACTTTTCCCTGTATAGGTTAGAACAATCTACAGTGGCAAGATTGCTCATGACCCCAAGGGGTGGGTATGTTGGGTCAGCTTGGGTTTGTTGAACGCTTTCTGCCAAATGGTCACTAGGGCTTTCTATGTATTATTATTTAGCAATGTAGGCATTTTATATGTATGTGTTTTGTTAATATTTTATAATGATGTTTTATAATCTATTTTGTTTTTTTTGTAAACGGGGGTTCGATAAATTAGAGTACAGCATCAGCGTCCCATGCATGGGATGTCTTTATTGTATAGTGACCGGCTGGTGTCAGTGTTACGATTAGGATGGTTTCAGCCGAATTTTTATACAGATCAGGGTGAGCCCTCTTTCAACCAAATTGTGGTCCTGATTCGCTCTTTGCAGTCCGCTGGACCCTACCAACAATGACTAATTAACTAACAATAATAATATTCTGGTAGAGACTGCGCAACATTTTCATAGCTCAGATTCCTTAAGCAAAAATGTCTCTTTAAACTAAAAAATTGGCCAGTATGAAAATAGTCCCTTAACGAAAGCAGCTTTTTTTTTTTAAACAAAAGTATTAAATGACAGTTTGGTCGAGATAAGTATATATCTCATTTACTTGATATTTATATTCACACTTTGATAAAATGTCATTGTTTAGATCATATAAAATAGAATTATAAAGGCGGGAAGGTTTAATAAGAGAACAACGGATTTCGTAGAGATTGTATTATTATTATTACTATTGGGGACGAATTTCACTTTATTTTTGAATGTCAAAGCACAAACCTATTCAACAATTGTTTCTAGGAAATACTAATCGCGCAAGTCAATGTTTAATTTATGTAGATTGTTTCTGAAAAATAAAACAACAATTAGGAAATGGCATACGCAAATAATATTAACAAAATTGGTCAAAAGTAATTGTTTTAAACTGAATTATGATATGCTTATATTTTTTTATCCTCCAGAACACAAAAGGGACGAGTAATGGGATTAAATCTGGAATCTTCTACAAACTGAAATTTGTTGTGCATTGTATGTATATGTATGTTCAAAGTTTGTGTGCTGTTTCGTGGCAGACTGCATTGTGAAGTAGTTGAGAGTGTGTTGGTGTGATAGTGACTGAGTGCCTGGAGGCTTGCTTGGTGTAGTGTGAAGGGTTTGGCGCAGTTAAGTTGTTTACAAAACAAGGAAGAGAGTTTAGATTCAAAAATTTTTTCTGCCAACACCATTGAGCCATGCGCGTTGTTGTAGTTGTGGTTGTGATGGTGGTGATAATAGTGGTAGTATTTGGTAAAAATCATAATTTCGTCTTCTGTCTGCTTCAAGAAGGTCTACATCTGCAATTCCAAAAATAAATAAATAAATATTAATAATAATAATATAATAATAATATATTAAAGAAAATCTTCAACCAACCATGATTTTGCACAGTCTATAACAAACCACAATTTGTATATTGTGAATAAGTATCAATATGCAAGTATGTTCCGTGTGAATCTGCGAAATAGATACATTGTACGTTGCTGAACCAATAGCGCAATTTCTAGATTTAGTTAAATGTGACAATGTTTAACAAAATATTAATTAAAAAAAAACATAAACTAATATAATTTTAAAACAGTACACTGAGACACTGCGCTCCTACTTCTTCGAATGAGAGTATAAACCGAGGTCTAGTCTGTGCACGCACGTATTCCATAGCACGGACTTTAAAGATCCTGACGCTCATGTCCCAGCACGCGCTAAGTCCCTTCTCCCATTCTCCGGCCGCCCAGGATTGTGCTCATTCGTCTGGGCGTCAGACTATGCGCCAAGGGTTTGCAAGTCGGCGCCTCGGGGGGCTTAAATTAGATCCTATATCGGACAGCGCCTTGATCAGCTCGTACGTTGTAAAAGCGCTATATTAAAGTGATTAAATAACTGAAATAAATAAATAATGGACAGTCAACTTTTAACGATCTCTCTCTCTCTCTCTCTCTCTCTCTCTCTCTCTCTCTCTCTCTCTCTCTCTCTCTCTCTCTCTCTCTCTCTCCACATGTGTTCTTTAACTCGGGCCCGGTGGACAACAAGCAAGGAAGGCGTAGTCGCAGCCAGTGGCGCGCCCAAACCCAACCTACCTAACATTATTTGTGAATTTTTAAAATTTTTGCTGGGGGAGCAAACCGGAGTACCCGGAGAAAACCCCCGAGACGTTGCCCGAGTCGAAAGTAAATAATATTCGGAGAAACATAACGCCAAGATGCTGGCTCGAACCCACACCTGTCAGGCGCCATTGGTTTCTGTCTGCTTGTGGACAAGGCAAGTTAGTCCCGCCTCACCCCACTTGGCCACAAGGCTCGTTTTTTTTTTAAGCCGACATTATGGTCAAGCTGGACCACATGGACACCTCGGTGAACGGAAAACTGGACGAGGTGAAGGCGGACATCCAAGCGATTGAACGTTGGCAAATTACAAGAAGAAATGAGCGAGCTAAAAAGAACAGGTCAGTGATTTGCAGACAGAAAATGTTTTGTTTAGAGAAAATGTTTAATAAATTGATGAGTCGTGTCAGTACCCTGGAAAATCCAATCAGACGATCAAAAAAACAGGTCCAGAAAAAATAATTTGTTGATTTATGGGATGAACAAAGAGAATGGCGAAACAAACAAAGACTGTGAAGAGAGATTGAGATAATTATGTACTGATAAATTGGAATTAGCTGAGGATATTGTTTTTGATAGAGTGCGTCGTTTTGTTTCCCACCCCAACTCCCCCATCATAGCAAAGTTGGCTATCTACAAACAAAGATTGCAATTTTAAAAGCTAAACGGACAACTATATTTATTGGGGAGGATTTTTCCAAAGGAGTCAGAGAAATCAGGAAGAAACTGGCCAGAATTATGAAAGCGACTGGGCAAAATGTGTCAATGATTTTTTATCACTTGATGATTGATGGAAAGAGATATTTTCTGGCGACTGATGGTATGAGTGTGGTTGAGGGAGAGGTGGGGCAGAAATAGGGTTGTGGCCGCCCCGCACATTGTCAAAAAATGCACGTAGTGTGTTGTGTGAACTGTTATAATAAAGGAAATTGCAGAGAATTTTTAAATTCCAATGTTGACTTAGGCCTACCTGTCGCTGCTGTGATTGGGGTGCACCCGTACTAGTAATGAGGACAATTGCACTGTCAGTTTAGAATATAGGCCTAACATGAGTAATGTTTCTCCTCGTCAAGCCTTTTTCTGCTGCATGTTTCACGAATCTCTCTTTGGTGCGGCTGGGTCACAGGTCAGTGACAGCGAGAATATAGCCACGCCCCCAAGTACTGGCAGTTTAGATGATGCTTCTGATGTTTTTGTAAATAGTGTAAATAAGGGGACTGACGGCAAAAGGTTTTATTTTTTGACGTGGAATGTAGATGGTTTGTGGTCAAAGTTATTCGATCATGACTTTGTTAATTTTGTTTCTACTTTTGACTTTGTTTGGTGGAAACTTTCCTTTATAATGCAAATCTTGACGTTTTTGTAAAGCGTGGCTTTACTGTCTTTTCTCTACCCGCAGTGAAGCTTTCGGATGTTGAAAGACCGTCAGGAGGTGTTTTTCTGTTTAATTAATAATGAATTTGCAGCCTTTGTAAAAAAAAAAAAAAGGATGTAAATATTGGACATACGCTCATATTTATTGTGGATAAAAGTATTTTTGGATTATCTAAAGATGTTTTGTATGTTTGTTCTTATACGCCACCCGAAGGTTCACGTTTTTATTCTTATTTAGGGGTAGATGGAGATGGTGTTGTCTCGTTAGAAAATTGTATATCTGATAGTTTACTTTATAATGACCTATTTATAATTGTTTGTGGTGATCTCAATGCAAGAACAAGTAATATTTCTCAACGTATTAATCAAGATCAAGATTTGTTTAAGTTATCACATAAGAGTGAGTCTGTTTTGGGTGAAAGATATTCGCAGGATAAAACATTAAACAGTTTTGGGAAATCGCTATTAAACATGTGTACTGCTTTGAATCTGTAAATATTACATGGTATGTGTCATGGTGACCTTGAAGGTTACTACACATACATTTGTGACTTTGGCAGCAGTGTTATTGGTTATTTTCTCATTTCTTGTGATCTTTTCACTATTTTGTGTAATGCTTGTTCTTTGAATGTATTGGATAGATCAGCAGTGATGGAGAAAGTTTTTAAGCTAGGGGTATTTATACCCTCAACCAAAACATGTGGGGGTTTTCATACCCTCATTGCAAACATAAGTTGTTTTTTATACCCCCTGTCAGTTTTTTGGGGGGTACACCAACATACGTAATAAACACTTTGCCAGCGCTTTGAGAAGCTCTCTGAGCTTATAAGTGCGCTATATAAGAGTAATCTCTTCTTCTTCTTCTTCTTTGCGTGGAAAGTCTTTTCATCAGTTTGAGTTTCTTCAGCCGGGCCCGGTTGCGGCTCACCTTTTTCTTCTCTTACCGAGCACTCAAAGCCAAAGGCTGACAAAAAAGTTTGTTTTTCTGTTCCTTCATCTTGTTTTAATTTTTTTGAGCAATTAGTTTTGTCTGAAATTTAGTGCTTTAAATTCCCACTGTCGCTGTCTTTCTTATTTGCTCTTTCTCAGTCCTGCTCTGTCATATCAATCTGCTATACTATCTTCTTCTTCGCTAGACCAGTCACCTACCTTTTTTTCTTGAAAACTCTTCCGGGACAAGACTCCTTGTTTGTGTATGAGGTCTGTTGGATCAGCTTGGGAATATTGGACGCTTTCTGCCAGGTGGTCACTAGGGCTTCCTATGCTGTTAATATTTGGCAATGTAGGCATTTTATATGTATATGTTTTGTTGATAATTTGTAATGATGTTTGTATTCTATTTTGTTTTTGTAAACGGGGGTTCGATAAATTAGAGTGCAGCCTCAGCGTCCCCTGCGTGGGATGTCTTTATTGTAAAGTGACTGGCTGGTGGAGGGCATTCAGTTTTCCCACTAGGGTTGTTTCGGCAGAT
Source organism: Oncomelania hupensis (assembly GCA_036898135.1). Lineage (NCBI taxonomy): Eukaryota > Metazoa > Mollusca > Gastropoda > Littorinimorpha > Pomatiopsidae > Oncomelania > Oncomelania hupensis. The sequence continues at coordinate 45,975,332 of CM072518.1, read as the reverse complement.
CTTTTATGCGGATTGGGGGTTGTCCGGTCCTGATTTGGCTCGGAAGAGTCCGCTGGACCTAAAGCAACAATTATGTAATGTAATTTAATGTCTGCTTTATTTCTCTTTTTCTTCGGCTTCCCCTCAGATCGCTGCTTGTCTGCCATGTTTAATGTTGGGTTGTTGTCAGTCTTATATAGCCAATCATACGCGTCGAGAAAAAATCGTGAATATTATCGTGCATATGATTGGCTGTTTCTCGGAAGCGACAGAATGAAGAGGAGGGGGAGAGAGGGTGGTAGGCAGGCGGTCGCGCAGGACGCACAGGCACACGATCCAAATCGAGCGAAAGCTGTACGCACGACCGAAATAGTTGTACATGATGATACATCCCAGCAACTTAGCTTTACGTTTTCATACCCCTTTGACACTGACTTTGTGCGTGTTTATACCCTTTCAGTACATTTTCGTTACGTGATTTCCCAACTCAGTACGTGAAACACGTACGATTGTACGTGATCTCCATCACTGGATCAGATTTGAAGCATATGCCTGTGTCTGTTCTTTTTCCAAATCAAAATCATTGTGCGAAAGCGTTCTCTAATAAGTCAATTTTTATTGAGAATTGTTTTGGAATTCAATTAACGCCGCTCTGTTTAGTAATGCTGTTCTGAGTAAAAATGCTGGCTAAATGTTAAATGAGGCTTTAGAATTAGTTTAACCATTCTAAAATGTTACTTGAAAAAAAGATAATTTTTCATTTGTGTCAGAGGAATTAAAAAAGCTGCAGGGTCAGTTGGGTTCATATGTGACTTGTTGAAATACGCAACCAGACTTGCTGTCCCCTTTTCCCATACATTTATAAATAAATTATTTGATAACGGTATTTATCCTAATAGTTGGTTCGAGTCTATATCATATTACCTTTGTTTAAAAAAGGAGATGTAAATAAACCAGGGAATTACCGTGGAATTAGTCTATGCAATATAAGTAGTAAATAAACGCTTGTAGTCATGGGTTGAGGAAAAATGATATTACTGGGGAATTTCAGGCAGGCTTTAAAAAAGGCTATTTTACAGTTGATCACCTCTACACTTTTCTTGCATGTGTTCAAAAACAGTTTTGTTTAAATACACAACTTTATATGGCTTTTATTGATTTATACAAATGTTTTGACAATATTAACAGAAATTTACTGTGGCCTATATTACTGAAGAATGATATTAAAGGGAAAATATTTCGTTGTGTAAAAAGCATGTACTTAAGAGTTAAGGCGAGAGTGATGTGTGGTGGTAGTGAATATACTCAATGTGTTAATTGTAATTTTGGAGTGAACCAAGGAGATATATGTAGCCCAATTTTGTTTTCGATATTTATAAATGAGTCAACACTAGAAGTTATTAGTAATGGCCGGCATGGTGTAACTTTTTCACTAGAAGCTTTTGAATTGTTTATTCTCTTGTTAGCTGATGACGTTGTACTCTTGTCTGAATCTATTGTAGGTCTACAAACACAGTTAAACAGTTTGCAAAGAGCTGCTTGTGCACTTAATTTAAAAGTTAATTTGGAGAAAAGTAAAATTGTAGTTTTTAGGAAAGGAGGATATCTGGCTGCCATGGAAAGATGGGTTTATAATAGAAAAATAATGCCAATTGTAAGTGTATATACATATTTAGGAATTTATTTTTCAACCCGTCTTAGTTTTGTTTTTGCGTGTCGTGATTTAGCTAGTAATGGCAAAAGAGCATTGTTATCTATCATGTCCAGACTGAGGATTTTTAACAATCATTCTATTGATGTTTTTTTAATTGTTTGATGCACAAATACAACCTATCATGCTATATGGGTCTGAAATCTGGGGATTAGATTAAAGCTGCAAATTATTGTGAAAAAAAACATTTATACGGTTTGATAACGTTTTTGTGGGTTGATTTGCGTACTCCCAATTATTGTATTTATAGAGAGCTGAACAGGTACCCAATAACTCTTAATTCATGTGTTAATTACATTCGTTATTGGTTTAAGTTGTTACAGATGGACAATAGTAGACTTCCTAATAAAGTCTAGTTGATGTTACATAATCTATATAGTAAAGAAAAAATAAATTGGGTATCAAATGTGCGTTTATTTTCGCTACAGAACGGTTGTGGTGATGCATGGTATAATCAAGGTGTTGGAAACGTAAAGCTTTTATACGTGTGTTGAAAAAACGATTGACTGATTGTAGATGGCAAAATTGAAATGAGCATGTAAGGGAAAGTGATCGCTTTAGTATGTACACTAGATTTTGTACTTCCACATATTGTACCTAGGTATTTGCAACTTAAATATTTAACATTTATTATGTCAAAATTTAGGTTTGGTATATCTGATTTATTTGTGCACTTTTATAGGTACAGGCCTCATACACCAAATAATCTTGTATGTCCTTGGTGTAAAACAGCGGAAGATAATGAATTATACGTTGTATTTTGTTGCCCAATTTTGGATGATTTGAGAAAAGAATGTATTCCAGCTAAATACTATAGAACACCAAGCATTTTCATCTGTCTTCACTGTTCACTACTACTAATGATGTTGTTGTACGAGAATTATGCTCTTTTTAATATACAAAGCCTTTAAATTACGTGAAATTGTCAGGTCTTTATGTTTTGATGCCTTCTTTCCGTTCATTAATTTGTTGTTTTGTTTGTATTTGTTTACACACCCCTGGCAAGAGTGGCTATGGCCTTATACGGAATAAACTCGTTCGTTCGTTCGTTCCACATGTGTTCTTACTCAAGTTTATCTGTAAACATGTAATCGTTTTTATTATTATTATTATTATTATTATTATTATTATTATTATTATTATTATTATTATTATTATTATTATTATTATTATTTTCAGTAGACTAGTCCCTCTGTAGGGCGAGGGCCAGATATACAAAAAGCAAATCACTGCTTATTCTATCACCTTCGTTAAATAAAGAATTATTACACATAAACACACACACACACACACACACACACACACACACACACACACAATAACCCCCCCCCCCCACACACACACACACACTCTCTCTCTCTCTCTCTCACCACAGGCAGAAACGACGGCCAACACCTCCATCACCAACCAATGAAACAAGAGGACAACAGACTGTCATTCAATGAAAAACACTACTGGCGAAGATCGTCAAGATTACACAAACATGTTAGCATCACAAATCCTTTTCAAATGCTCAGTGAGTGTCGACACACCGAGAATAAAGAAGATTTAGCTTCCCCCACCCCCTACCCACCCACCCACCCCTCCAAAAAAACCTCTTTCAAATCCAAATCAATAATAAATTAATGTGTTTATGTGCTAATTAATAGCATCAAGGCTGATTCTAATGTAGCCGAGCTCGGAGCATGCATTTAACTTCTCATCACAACAAGGCCCAACCCAAGCTGTTGATTTGGTTAAATCTCGCTGGTGACGTCTTGGCTTTAGGCACACGCTTGTTAAGGCGACCGTGCTTTGAAGGCAACCACCAAACGATTAAAAAAGATTGACACAAGCACATGACACAACCCAGTTCACCCAGGTGTGATTGGGTACCTGAGTCAGTTTAGAACAGGGGAAGGTAAAGATCAGTTTGCTCTTGAGATGGTGGTGATGGTGGTGGTGGTGGAGGAGGTGGTGGTGGTGGGGGTGTCAGGTAAATGTCATTGAGGGAGATTTCGTCTTCTGTCTGCTTCATGAACGTCTCTGTCTGCAAATAAATACATACATAAATAAATTCTTTAACCAAACATGATTTTGCACATTCTACAACCAACCACTATGTGTATACCCCGTGAATAAGTATTAATATTCAAATATGTTCCACCTGCATCGGTGAAATAGATAACATTTTACGTTACTGAACCAATAATGTAATAACGCAATTTCTAGATTTAATTAACAGTGACAATATAAATATAACTGACCTTCAACTTTTAACTCTCTCTCTCTCTCTCTCTCTCTCTCTCTCTCTCTCTCTCTCTCTCTCTCTCTCTCTCTCTCTCAACCCTTCTCTTTCCCATTTTCCACGTCCACCCCCACTACTATGCACATATCTGTTTAGATATAATTTATAAATATTAACATTCGCTGTATCTCGCTTTCGTAATGAAATCTGTAACATTGTAAGAACTCGTCGTTGACACTTACATGTTTGTACACGTAAAATTCGTACTTTTGGGGGGGTCGGGTGGGGATTAGAAGGGTGAATTCGAGGGGTGGGGGTAGTGGTGATAAAAGACACGAAGTTTGAAAGAAATCACAGCAAATTAGAAGAACTTTGAATCAGATTACAAACATTAGCTGGGGTTCACACATGACCTCGACCTGCGGCCGATGATTATTATTGGTCTACAACTAAATACAAAATGTTGGTGACCTGTGACCTGTGAAGAGTCTTGGTCAGATCCACGCTGGCGTTTACTGGCGGATCTTCTTTCCGGAAGCAGCACATCACAGCCCTGAGCCAGGACAGCCGCTTGGGCCAAAAAGAAATCTTACGCTGGTTAGCCGGAAGGGTGTTTGGGTCACCCGTGTCCGGTCTTGGTGGCAGAGGTGGCGGAGGTGGTGGAGGTGGTAGTTTGACGATGTAGTCCCAGTTATCGTCACCTCTGTTGAAAGCAGTACATTAACACTCAATGGATTTATTTATTTATTTAATCGTTCTTATACAGCGCCCTCCCTGCTCAAGAGCTGCTCAAGGCGCTGGACGATACAAGATCTAACTCAAGCCGCTCGAGGTTACCACTTGCAGCCTTTGGGCGCATAGTCTGACGGCCAGACGACTGAGCACAACCTTGGGCGACCGAGGATGGGGAGAAGGGACCTAGTGCGTGCTGGGTGTATTTGTGCAGCCGGCACTCGCCCGTCTAGGACATGAGCGTCAGGATCTTTAAAGGTCATGCGATGGAATGCGTGCGTGCACAGATTAGACCTCGGTTTATACTCTCATCCCAAAGAGTAGTTAGTTGTATTCATTACTTAGCTATTTTAGTGGGTATCATCGCATGTCGGCTATAGGTAGGCCTACGAGTTAGCTAGAACAATACAGTCGCTTACAAAGTGAAGTACGATTACGTTACAATCCATAATATCATGTGTAAGCATAATGAAGTGTCTACTATTACTACTACTACTACTACTACTACTACTACTACTACTACTACTACTACTACTACTACTACTACTACTACTACTACTACTACTACTACTACTGCCGGTGGTTTTTTTGGGTACAACTAACAGCTGAAATAGCCAACTGGCAAAACGGGTTCAGTAATTAATATTGTTTACTATAGAAAAGAAGTAAATACTCGAACAAACAAGTGGCCTACAATCCTATCCTATCCTATCCTATCCCGTAACTCGGAGGTCGTAGGGGCACCACAGATGATCGTTTAACCAGCGTACTCCATCTTTCTCTGTCCTCAGCAACCCTCATTGTTTCGCTCAGTGTCAAAGCAGTCCATCTCGAATGTTGTCCTCCCCACCTCTTTTTCGGTCTCCCTCTTCTTCTGCCTCCTTGCACTGTGCCTTGCAGGATGTTCTTTGCAAAACCTGATGATCTTGTGACGTGGCCGTACCATCGGAGTTTCCATTTTTTCACCACTTTCAACAGGTCATTGTGTTGTCCAATGGCTTGTGTGATGGCGCGGTGGCCGAGTGGTTAGAGCGTTGGCTTGCGGATCTGAAGGTCCAGAGTTCGAGCCCAGGCCGGGGCATTGTTTTGTGTCCTTGGGAAAGACACTTTAATTCCGTTTCCTACTCCTTCGGATGAGAGTATAAATCGACTTTAAAGATCCTGACGCTCATGTCCTAAACGGGTGAGTGCCGGTAACAAGAACACACCCAGCATGTACCTTGGGTAAAGCGCTTCACTTGGGGATGCAGTACTTTCAAAAATGAAATTGCCAGAATTTCACCTTGGTGATAATAAAGTTGTTAAAAAAAAATAAAATAAATAAATGGTCTGTCGGACTTCGTCCAGATGCCCAGAAGTCTTCTGTAGCACCTCATCTCCATGCTTTGTATTCTTCGTTGTAGATCTGTTGTGAGGGTCCATGTTTCGCAAGCGTATAGGAAGATGGAGATGACAAGAGAGCGCAGCAGTCTTACCTTGGAATGTAGACTGATGGTCCTGTCTTTCCAAATTGACTTCAACCTCGCCAGGGCAGCAGTTGTTTGTGCGATCCTGGAGATGACTTCCTGTCGGGACCCATTGTCTGATACAATGGCTCCTAAATGTTTGAATCTATGCACTGTGTTGAGGGATTGGCCTTGGACTTTGATGTCCGTGTTGATGCCATTGGTGTTGTTGGTCATAATTTTGATCTTCTCTGCATTTATTTCCATTCCATAGGCTCTGGTGTCAAGCCTCTGTACCAGCTGTTCAAGTTCTTGTTCCTCTCCAGCCAATCCATCAATGTCATCCGCAAAACGAAGGTTGGAGATTGCTCTTCCCCCTATGCTGACTGTGCCTTCGTGATCTGCAAGGGCATCTGACATGATGCGCTCTAGGAAGATGTTAAAGAGTGTTGGAGAGAGTAGGCATCTCTGACGCACACCGATTGTTGTTCTGAACTAGTTTCCGGGGACTGCACTGGTAGCCTTGTCATACAGGCTTTTGATGCTTCAATAATTTTAGGGCTGATGTACACTCTCATGGTTGCACACAGAGCTGCATGCCAGACTCATTTCAGAAAAACAAGAAGTCTTGGACCGATGGACAGAGTACTGCTCTGACCTTTACAACCACACACCAAATGGCCTACAAAATCTGAACAAATATCTGATGAGTTACTTTTTTCTTTTAGTAACGGCGGCGCTTATAGTTGCACTATTAACTTACTATCTATATATATAAATTGCTTAGCCGGAAGTCCTTCTTCGCCTCTACTATAAAGTTTGTCTCCTATGGACGCTGATCTGGGCAGGTGCTGAGCGCTCCTGATCGGCCTGCTGTGTGCTCAAAACCAGCCAAATCGTTATAGCCGACATTTCCTTACCGAACGTTTAACCGTTTCTGAGATAAATAAATAAACAAAATGTCCACAAACTGCAATAGCCTCATTCCGCGCGCTTCCATTAAAAATCAAATTGAGGTTTCAGCATGTTTTCCCATATAGACCAAAAAATTCAAGATTTTTCTATGAAGCATTGGTAGCTAAGTGGGTTAATCTTTCGCCTACGGTTTCGGGCGACCCAAGATCGATACTCAGGCGGGCCATAGTTTTTTTTACTTTTTTTTTTTTTTTTTTTTACACTATACAATATGGATATTTTTTTTTAATTTAGACTTTTTACCTTAAATTTATTATTTTTATTTTTATTATTATTATTATTATTATTATTATTATTATTATTATTATTATTATATTAATTATTATTAATATAATAATAATAATAATAATAATAATAATAATAATAATAATAATAATAATAATAATAATAATAAATTATTATTATTTTTATTATTATTATTATTATTATTATTATTATTATTATTATTATTATTATTATTATTATTATATCAAATTTTCTTTTAAAACCTTGGTGTTTTTTATGATTTCTATTTGTATTATTCTATATTCAATATTATTATTATTAGTAGTAGTAGTAGTAGTAGTAGTAGTAGTAGTAGTAGTAGTAGTAGTAGTAGTAGTAGTAGTAGTAGTAGTAGTAGTAGTAGGCCTGCTGTGTGCTCAAAACCAGCGAAATCGTTTTAGCCGACATTTCCTTACCGAACGTTTAACCGTTTCTGAGATAAATAAATAAACAAAATGTCCACAAACTGTAATAGCCTCATTCCGCGCGCTTCCATTAAAAATCAAATTGAGGTTTCAGCATGTTTTCCCATATAGACCAAAAAATTGATGGTATTTCTAGGAAGCGTTGGTAGCTTAGTTAGTAAAACCATTCGCCTACCGTGCAGTGCGACCGAAGTTCAAATCTCACCCGGCCACTTATATATATATATATTTTTTTTATGCACTAAAATATGGATATTTTTCTTTTTAATTTAGGCTTTTTACCTTTAATTTATTATTATTATTATTATTATTATTATTATTATTATTATTACTATTATTATTATTATTTATAAACTAATAATAATAAATTATTATTATATTATTATTATTATTATTATTATTATTATTATTATTATTATTATTACTTATAAACTAATAATATTAATTATTATTATTCTTATAATAACAATTATGCTATCTTATATCAAATTTTATTTTAAAACCTTGGTGTTTTTTCTGATTTTTATTTGTATTATTCTATATTCATTATTATTATTATTATTATTATTATTATTATTATTATTATTATTATTATTATTATTATTATTATTATTATGATGATGATTATTATTACCAAGGATCGGGATGGGGTGGTACGTGTAGGTAAAAGGGGGCTACGGGTAGGTTTAAAGGGGCAGGGGTAGGCATAACGGGGATACGGGTATATATAAGGGGGTATGGTAATGGTCGATTCCTTTCATCCATACCTGCGAAACGATCAACGGGGAAGTATCAAGGAGGGTACAGTTAGGAACCAAGGGGGTATGGAAGGAATCAAGGGGGTATGGGGAGGTATCAAGTGGGTTCGGGGAGGTATCAAGGGGGTATGATGAGGCATCATGGGGGGGTGGGACGGGGAGATATCAGGGGGGTGGGGTTTGGTGAGGTATCAAAGGGGATATGGGTAGGTATCATCGTCCAAATGAAACTCGCAGACAAAAGTTCTCTCTGTCTACATTTTAAACAGCATCATGTGTACCCTGGCTTGCCAGGGTACAAAAACCACTAGTTGACAAATAAATGCATTAATCTAGATATCTAAGAAAGCCAAGAATGAAAACAAAAATGCCTTACGAGAAGCAAGTATGTCTGTCGTAAGGGGTGGAATAGTGCACGTCCGCTAGGGAAGACCTCATCGTGTCTCCTCCTCCAACCTGTACTTCAGCATTCTGGGTCGCTATCAGATGAGAGTTGTTGGACTGATGGATGATAACCTGGTTGGCGCGGACCTGTACCATTTTCCCTGCACCTTTCGTCTTGCGACCTCGAACGTCAACCCTCTTTTCCTGCTTCCTGTCATTGCATCTCGCAAGAGTAGGACCAACTTCGGAAGGGCTGAAAGAAAAGCTTGATGAATTCTCTTCATCATCACTCGATGACGTGGAGGGGTTGCAGGCTATGATTGATAGTTCACTTTCATAACGTGATCTTCTGTTGGCATGGGTCTTCAAATGGTTCAGCTCGCGCCTTAGTATTTCGCGGTCATTCTCGTCTGGCCTGTTCACTACCCTCACAGACTCTCTGGACGACATCGTGGACATCAGACGATAACTCCTACCGAAGGCATTTTGACTGTTATCTGTATCATCTATTGACTTTGTGTCTTCGCTCAAGCCAACAAAATCGGCGTAGAGGCTAGCGAATTCGTCGCTAGAGCATAGGCTTGCACTTTCAGACTCGTTTATTATAAAATAACTTTCAGTAAAGCTGCACTGCCTGCAAATACTACCATCTTTCTTGTGTTTTTCACAATCTTTAGGACATTCAACAGGTGTCAGATACCCTATGAGTGTTCTCGAGTCTCGCGTGGAAGTCTCTTGGTCTTCCCCCATGCTTGGTTCTGTGGTCTGTAACTCGTCGTAGCCTCCGGATGCACCCATTTTTTGAATAGTTTCTGGCGTGTTATGGTAAGCGGCGTTTTCTGTATGTTCATGGTTTATTAAATTAGCTGACGACAGTTGGTCTTTCGTTTTGTAGTACGTGTCGTGTTCTAGAGAAGGGTCTATATCGTCTATTTGTGATGCAGTACACGTCGAACTCTCAGTCGGATGCAACATTGCATAAACATTTGTCTCTACAGAAGTGGCGTCATGCAAATCCTGATCCACTGGCTCTACATAGCGACGGTCTGACGCTGATATTGCATCTCCGTCTGTTTCTAGATCACCGTTTGTTGTGCGCTGCTGCGGACATCTTTCGGAACGAAGGTCATCTTTCAGTTCTGGTGAGCCGTTTAGAACGGAATCTGAAGGACTGAACGAGTTGCATGGTGATTGTTCGTGAGAACGCCTGATTGGGCCTGGAGCAGCAGAGGGTGAGAACTGCTCCGATGTCACCTGCTGATGACTGACGTACTGAAGGTTAGAGGGATTATCAAATTCCTTAGTTCCATGCATGCCTCGTTCATTATCGTTATCCTTAACGTTTTGTATAGATCTGCGTGGTAGTGGCACTGGCGGAGCTTTGTTGTTATCTGTTTGATGGTGCTTCATAGTGGCTGGAATTGTCCCATTGCTATGAAGTGTATCAGATTCAACGGAGAGTTTGCTGGAGGCTGTCGGTTTCCAAACCACTTTGGGGGATTGTGTTTTCTTTGATTGAGAAGCAATATAACTTTCGGGTTTTGATTTCTTCTCATCCCATGGGTGCGAGCTGCGTGTGTCGCCTGCATGCTGCCTATTTGGTTTGGTGAGATGCAATTTTGGTCTGGCACTAAGATTCTCGCCCTGAGTACTATACTTCCGTCTACTAGATTTAACGAAGCCAACTGCGTTCACCTCATTACTGAGATCTGCATCAGCAGTTTGACCTTGTGGTGTCATGGCTGGACGGGACTTGAAGTTTTCATTCTCCACACGAAGTCCTTCTGGACCAGAAAGGCTTTTGAGGTCAGACGCATGCTCAATAGTCTGATCTGTTCGGACGTTAGCCGACAATGACAAGGTTGAAAGATTAGCAGTTGTCATTGTGTCAAAACCACTGTCGCCGTTTGCGCGTCCACCGTTTGTTGGCCAGTCTGCTTTAGCGAGGACACCTTTCTGCTGCGTTTCTTCATCGTCTACTGTATTTGCTCTGCTTTTCTGAAGGCTGTTAGAGACGATGGGTGGACCGCTGCGACAGTCAAGAGGATTGGAATTTGGAAGCGGTTGACGTGTGATACCACGTCTGCATTGGCAGCTTCTTCGGAATTCGTCATGTTCGAGACGTTTTTGGAGAGAAAAGGACAAGCGTTTCTGCATGGAGTCTTTGAAATGCTCGCAGTTCTCGTCAAAACGGGCAGGATGGGCGTCCCATACGGCGATGCGTTTGGGAGGTTGCACGCTATTGGCGTATCCATACAGCAGAGGGATGAAGTGAAGATTGTGAACAGTTTTCAGGGCCCAGATTCCGTTGGCGGCTTGCTGCAAGACGTGATCGCTGTCGTAGCGTGTGGTGCACAGAATGATGACGTTCTGAGAACAAACACACACTGTCTCCAACGATCCAGCGAGAGAAGAAGTGCGCTCGCTTTGGATGTTGCCCACTAGTTCTAATTTGGGGCGCTGGCCGCAGGCAAACTGCAGATTGTTTTTCAACCATTCCCTCAACCTGTAAGCCAGAGCGCGTTCTTGGTCACTGTGCAGAATGACACCGTCGTATTGGAAACGCCGACACAACTCTTCGCACTCTGAATGATCCGTATACTCGGTTTCTGCACCAAATCCAGGCAAGCTTGACCCTCGCAGAGGTCTGGCTGAAACAGATGGACCTGGGTAAGACGGCTCAGTAAATGCAAAACCATTGCAACTCGTGCTATACTCAGTACCGGTGGGGCTTTGGTCAGGATCAAATCGCCGTTTGGAGCGCTTGTTCTTGTGCTTCGAGGGCATACTATTAAATAGCTGCCTACTATTTGTTATTGGTGCAGAGAAAAAGAATGACGTGACTAAATGTCAGAGAGGCAGCACGGTTTGGGGAGTTGGAGGCTATGGTCACATACACTACCTCCGATGGCCACTAACTGTTCGTCGAACCTGATTATGCATGCATTTATACTGCTATTTCGCGCACATGCCTATATGTTCTTCTATATAAGCATACTTCCACAACAAACTTAGGACCATGCTGACACTGTCCCTTTGAAAATCAGCCAAATCAATGGCTTGATAATAGTTTAACGTTTCAATCGAAGAAGACCAGGAAAGGCAACCATGCAGACTGAAACAAACAAATAAACAAAGTTGACGTTTCATGAATGGAGTCAAATGCAGTGCAATACTATTATTGACGATGGTACAATACAACACGACATGATACGATACGATACGATACGATGCGATCCGGTCCGATCCGATCCGATGCGATGCGATCCCATCCGATACAATACGATCCGAAACATTGAGATGCGATTCCATACGATACAGTAGGCCTACGCACAATACAAATAATACAATACAGGAGGATGTAGTACAATATAATACGCTGCAATACAATACCATCAACAATACACTGTAATCAACCATTTAACTTAATTCGACCCAAAAGCATACGTAGTCATTTACATTATACTCATGCTACATACACATATTAAGTTATACATAGGCTTACTTACTATAATTGTCATACATACATACTGTAACAAGAGCCCTGTTTACACAGCCCTTTAAGCTTTTGCTTGTTTAGTCAGTATAAACTTAGAAGGTTACTGTTAGTATGAAGCAGACGACAGAAGTGATCATGCGTAACACAGTTGTAGCTTGATGCAAGCACAGTTAGTGACATCATCGCAGCCTACGATCGAGCTTCGAATTTTACAGCCACTCAGAGTTGTTTCAGCCAATGAGAACACAGCTAGGGTAGATAGAACCAGTTCTGGCTGATTCAAGGAGAGAGATAGAAAAGTGAGTCTACAGTTAAACTGCCTAGAGAACACAGCTAGCAGAAATCTCTCCACTGATAGACCAGGGAAGCAGTACTTGTTGAATATTTGAATTCAATCAAGTTAGCCACGGCCTGACATTGTCAAAAAGGTAAAAGAACATACTTCTGTTTCATCGTGATGTATTTATATTATAATTTATATTATTGTTGAATTATGTGTGTGAAATTTGCTATGCATAGAATGAATTGTTAGTCCGACGTTGCGTGACCACGTGGAGAATCCGACCATGAGGCAAGCACGACCGGTTTTGACGCCATGTTGTATACCTGACGGAACCACTGTTGTTTAACATATATGTATGCTTGCAGACCAGTGGCTGTACCAGAGAATGTTTATAATATTAATTCTTTCTCTCTGTGTATAGTTAGCCACGTTTTATATTTATATATGTATAGGAAATTAGAGTGGAGATTCCAGTGGACCACAGACTTAGCAGAATGTTCGTCGCTTATGTATAGAGATGTGGAGCTATCACTGAGGGCTACTTTGGCCTGCAGTGAGACGCTCTGCACAGACCTATTATACAGGTTTGTGCAGAATTTCGTCTCATATGTTACAGACGAGCAGGCGTTATATCGTGAGCCCAACTCGGCACAAGACAAGAACAAGTCGTCGCCGAACGTTGGCTGCCGAGGCATCGAACGCACTGCGCTAAGATAGCCCACCCATCTAGCCGCCACAAGGAACAGACAACACAGCTTGTCACCGAAGCGACCTCAACGCAGCGCTTCAAACACGCAGTTAAGTGCCCCAGAAACAGTGCACTAAAACTGTAACAAAGGACCACAGTAGTCCACTACCACATGGGCAAAAGAGTCGTAACTATAAGCCAGCCAAACACAAGCATACACACACACGCACGAACATACACTGCAATCCATTGTTCTATGCAGAATTTTCATCACAGATTTGCAAGAGCTGGGGCTCTATCATTGTATGCTTTGTATACAAAAGTACATAGTTGACTGATTTCCTTGCGACTTGTGTTATTGAGAAGTAAAGACATTTTAAACATACAGGGTTGTCTAAAGTATTTTTTCTGTATGTACTATGTACGTAGATCCGAGTACTTACGACAAACAAGCAAGAAATGTATTTCACTCTCAGCCACACCCTCACACAACGGACAAAAAATATTTGGATCCTTCCGCACACTCTCATACTGGAGAAAATTATGATTACGTAGTGAGTGGTAACATACCAATTCTAAATCTGGTGAAAAGTTTGCGTGCGTGAATGCACTGAACATTACTGAAGTAAAGACGGAGTGATAGTGAAGAACAAAAAGACGAATAAAAACTGTAAAACGTGTGAGATTTAAGCGCAGCATGCCAGTCCTGATAAAAACAGTCTTTAAGGCTGTTTAAACTCACCAATGAACAATTTAGTACTCCCAACCGATTGCGCTTCCCACACCACTCCAAACCAATACATGTACAAAACTTTTCTCACATTGCATGCCCACGTTGTGTAGTTTTATCTTTGAGCAAGAAAGAGCATCGTGTTATGGGCTTTTTTGGGGATTATGATAGAACAGAGTAGGAATGAGAAAGAACAAAAGAGAAAGACAGCGACATTGGTAATTTAAAACCCCAAATTTCCAGAAAGTGGGGATACTATTTATACAGAAACCCCCAGGACCCCCACAGGGTGCATATTATCGGTTAACATTGAACTCTTTAAATGTTTTGCGAGCGTTGTGGCCAAGTGGGCTAACTCGGGACTAACTTGCCTTGTCCGCAGGCCATAAACCAATGGCGCCTGACAGGTGTGGGATCGATTCAGCATCTGGGCGTTATGTTTCTCCGAATATTATTTACTTTCGACTCGGGCAACGTCTCGGGGGTTTTCTCCGGGTACTCCGGTTTGCTCCCCGAGCAAAATTTGAAAGACACAACTAATGTTAGGTAGGTTGGGTTTGGGCGCGCCACAGGCTGCGACTACGCCTTCCCCGGCCAGGGGAGGCGGCCCAGAATTTCCAAATAAAAAATGACAGTAAAGCATTAAAAAAACAAAGAAACATACATCCTGAGCCAACTGCGCTTCCCAGCGGGAAAATCCACTAGTTAAATCCGGAATGTTTTTGTTTGTTTTGTATTTCCAGACTTATCTGGAAATATTTTGAAACAGTCGGGAATCAGAACGAGCCATTTGTCGGTCTGTTCGTCCGTCTTTCGGTTGGTCCGTTGGAATCCATAACTCAGGAATCCTTGAACGGATCAAGAATAACTGAACCGAAATTCATCATTTTTACTTTGTTGATACCTTATCTGCTGCAAAGTATGTTAGATCATTCGTAAGCTTAATTGTTCTTCCTCAAAGGTCATTCGGCTTCATTATTTTCTTAGCGTGTTTTGCGCTGTATTTAAAAATTGGCTGAGCGTATTTTGATAATTTTTGTTTGCTTGCAGATAGTTCAGACAGGGGTTAACACTTTTGAAAATGCTTCTTTTTTGCTTCTCTCTCTCTCTCTCTCTCTCTCTCTCTCTCTCTCTCTCTCTCTCTCTCTCTCTCTCTTATCTCTCTCTTTTTTTTTTACTCGCTCTCTTTCTCTCTCTCTCTATCCCTCTGTGTGTGTGTGTGTCTGGAAATACTTTGGAATGGCTTGCCATCTTGTTTAAATTAAAGTGAGTCATAAGCCGAGGATACCAAAAGCCCGCGAAAATTTTCGGGAAAATTGAATACCATCTCATAACCACCCTGTGTAGCAAATGGAAAAATGCTTAAGCCCCAGGTAGCCTACGTCTACTAATGGTAATGCATGCAATCTCTGCTCAGCGTTTAGATAAGAAATATTTATATGTCCTAAGCTGCTTTTGGGGGAGGAAAGGCGAGGGGAAAAGAAGAAAGTGGATGGAGGGTGAGGGCTAAAACTGAAATGGTCTGTTAAGAATCGTACTACGGGTGTTGTCCATAAAATATGCTACTAAAAGTATTGGACAACAATTCAGTCAATCATCATTAACAACAACAACAACAACAACAACAACAACAACAACAGCAATAATAATAATAATAATAATAATAATAATAATAATAATAATAATAATAATAATGTTTGTGTTCTTTCTTGTACAATGAACTGTCAAAGTTCTTCCGTTTGTAAAAAAAAAAAAAAAGGGCTTGGCACTCTTGTTTCTGTTTATTCAGGTTACAAGTTTACCCAGTTTTTAACAAAGCGTCATTGGCAAAGCAAGATCAAAAAGCCTTGTTCACATTATTCCATGCATTCAGTGCAATATGTACACATTATGAATATTATAGCAATTCTGCCAGGCACAAATACACACCTCATAACTATAAAGGTGAGAGAGGAAAATACAGATACAAAAAGAAGTTCTTCAACTCAATCATACTTTTTGAACAGTAGTTTAATTATATCAATAAATCCACTTTTTTCTCTTCTTTGAAGGCTTTGTGTTCATTAGATCATGAAGTATATGTATATTTGGGTGGTGATTATGATAATTTGGTAACAAAGTTGTACGGCTACGACAAGAGAAAAGTTATAGTGGAACTTATAGCCAATTTCATTGAAGTTACACAATGTGAAGACTCTCCCTTCTCTCAACTACATTCGAGTATCTTAGCTGCTGCACTGGCAAATTATTATAACTTAAAACTAAATTTTTAAAAGATTCTCCGCATATTGTTCGATAAACATGTAAGGTATTTTAAAAAACAAAAATCATGCATGAACAATCTATATGTTACCCATAACTTATTATTAAAACATCCTACTGCCAAGACTGAAAAAAACTGATAATCCATTATCTGTTTAATTAAACTTTTAAATTGATCTACTGAAAAAAAAAGTACTATGAACTTCTAATAGCTAGCCAAATGTGAAACCGTCTAAGGTTGAGAGCATGATAATCTGTACTGAGTATTGGTATACACAACCTAACAAAAACATAACATAAGTACTGAGATTTTGTATGAGCCTTGAACGAAAAATTAATTACAGGGCTTGTACCAAAAACAAAGCAATCCACATTTTTTATATAATAATACAGGGAATTGAGCGACATTTCCGACAATTATACACGAAGGTGTGCTAAACCTCATATTTAATAACAACTTGAGAAATTTAAGATTCATTTTGTCACAAGCAGTTACATTTTCAATGCCCCAAACTTCACTGCCGTTCAAAATTACAGGCACTACACATTTGTTATACATGTAGTAGTAGTAGTAGTAGTAGTAGTAGTAGTAGTAGTAATAGTAGTAGTAGTAGTAGTAGTAGTAGTAGTAGTAGTAGTAGTAGTAGTAGTAGTAGTAGTTGGTTAGTAAGTTAGTTATTCATTACTTACAGGGTCCAGTGGACTGCAAAGAGCCGAATCAGGACCACAAAATCAAGACCACAACTTCACTGAAAGAGAACTCACCCCTGATCCGCATAAAAGATCTGCCGAAACAACCCTAGTGGCAACACTGAAGGCACTCCACCAGCCGGTCACTTTACAATAAAGACGTCCCACGCAGGGGACGCTGAGGCTATACTCTAAATTTCGAACCCTCGTTTACAGAGACAAAATAGAATATAAACATCATTATAAACATCAACAAAACACATACATATAAATTGCCTACATTGCCAAATAATATCATAAGAAGCCCCAGTGGCCACCTGGCAGAAAGCGTCCAATATTCCCAAGCTGATCCAACAGACCTCATACACAAATGAGGAGTTTTGTACCGGAAGAGTTTTCAAGAAAAAAGGTAGGTAACTGGTCTAGCGAAGAAGAAAATAGTATAGTAGATTGATAGAACAGAGTAGGAATGAGAAAGAACAAAGGAGAAAGACAGCGACAGTGGGAATTTAAAGCACTAAATTTCCAGAAAGTGGGGATACTATTTATACTGAAACACCCGGCACCCCCAAGGGGGAAGTAGTAGTAGTAGTAGTAGTAGTAGAAGTAGTAGTAGTAGTAGTAGTAATAATAATAATAATAATAATTTTATTTATAATAAATCATGTCTATTTGTAAATCGACAGTGATGTTGCCGGTTGATTAGTAAAATGACATTCTGTGTTTAATTATGTGATAATAAAAACTACATTCTCTTACCGCTCGGCAAGCACAACACTCCGTGTTTACAGCACGTGTACGTTGCTGAGTGTCCAAGAAACCAAACCACCCAAAAATGTATATAGACAATATTACAATATTGCAATATTGAGGTTACATATGTTACGCATAATGCTTACAATTGCCTAATACTATCAGTAGCAAAGCCAATTACAGATTTGGCGAACGACGTGAACTTTAATAAATGTTCACTCACGGTTGACTTTAATTTCTTTTAAGTGGCTTCTCTTCCCCTCCTCCTCCTCCTCATTCTCTCTCTCTCATATCCGCCTCCCCCCTCCACCCCCCAAGCAGTAGGAGTTTATTCAGAAGTCCAGGTTTCATCTATCCATACGAAAACATGGTGTAAAGGCAGCTGGATCGCTATTATGACACGGCAACACAACCGAAGTTTGTATTTTGGAAATTTTAGATTGACTCCACCCAAAACCGTTGTCAAAGAGAGAAGAAAACCTGAACTATAACAATAGAAGAAGAAAAAACCAACTATGTGACCTAAAAAAAATCGCGTTCAAGTCTCATAAATTCGTCCCCCACTGGATTCGAATCCTTCGAAATAGGAAACCATGAGTGCATAGCTAACTCCCATACCGGTACATCACCGCAATATTCGTACTTTTGCTTGCTGTTGACAGCGTCAGTTAGAAAATTAAGCGAGACTTTCTCATGCATGCAGGGTTTTTCAATTATCAACCTTATGCGTAACACGTATACCAGGTGCCCATCCCATTTTTGTACCCTAGCTTCGCAAAAGTAGTTCTGCACTCTTATGTTGGTTATGCTATTGCTTCTCTTTTGAGTGAAACGCGCGCCAAATGCTGCATCATGCATTCTTGTTTGACTTGGGTAGATTAACGTCTCCGGACACATGTTTACAACCAGTCAGTCCTATTAAAAGCGTCATCTGCGTGTGTGGGTGTGAGCCTTTATTAGCTCGTCATGCATCACATTCACCTATTATATATATATATATATATATATATATATATATATATATATATATATATATATATATATATATATATATATATATATATATATATATATATATATATATATATATATATATATATATATATATATCACAGGCGGCGGAAGCTGCTCAGGATTGGGGGGGCACACACACATTTTATTCACTGACATCAGGCCCGCACCTTGGAAAAGTCGAGGGGGAGGTTACAGATTCAGCGAAGGCGCGAAGCGCCGAGCCTTCTAGGGGGGTCCGGGGGCATGCTCCCCCGGATTTTTTTTTCAAGGATGCAAAATGGTGCAATCTGGTGCAATCTGAACCTTGAAAAAGCCATTTGTGATGGTCTGGGACTTTGAGCTTTTTGAACAATTGAACTGACAAACTCTGGGGTACAAAAATTATCCTCTGCCCCTCCCTTAAAAAAAAAAAAACACACACACACAAACATTTATTTATCAGCAGAGATGTTTTGTATACTATTATTATTCACTACTTTTTGTTGATCGTTAACGGTATAAAGCTTTACCTTGTAGTTTATGAACATCACCGCCCTGCTTTCATTTAATTCAGTCTTGCTGCACTAGGTTCCTCGGCATTAGTACAATTTGTGAATTGTATCTTCTGGCAAAACAGTTCACTGCCTCTTTGAAGTCAATATCAACATCCCTGTGCACTTTCAGTAAAGCAAGTCCATTGAGTCTCTGTTGCCCCATTGTAGAGCGCAGGTAGTTTTTCAGGTTGCGCAACTGACTGTTTGAACGCTCACACTCGGCAGTAGTGACAGGCAGGGTGCAAAGGTTCTTTAGCATGATGAACAGGTTGGGATAAAAATCCCTGTCACAATGTTTCAGTGCTTCTGATGCCGTGGATGGGATGATAGCTGTCGCATTCTCAGCAGCACTTCGCCATTTTCAAACCCACCTTTGGTATTCTGCATCAAGGGTAGCGTTGTCTGGTAGGTCAGACTCCCACAACATTGCCAGTGTCTTCACCCCTTCTGGAACCTGCATGAAACCATCCTGGTTGTCTATTAAAGTGCTTGGCACCAGACAGAGACCATCAACTGCTAGACCAGCATTTTTGAACCTCGAGTCCAATTCGGTTGACAGGTGTTCCAAGAAAGGAATGACAATGCTAATCTTGAAATATTCTTCTGGAGTGGCCGCAGATTGGTTGTCACGGAGAGTCTGTCGGGATGCTTGACGAGGAACAATAACACCAGTTGTCAAAGCATTTGCCATTTTGCTGACTTCACCAAACCAGGCAACGAACGCTGTGTCGACATCTCTTCTAATAGAAGACATGCAGTTACTGACCTCTTTGATTTCCCAGTAGGCATCGACAACATCTTTTGTCCTTTTCTGCAGCTTCGCTGTCAAAGGTTTCCATTTCAACGATGTTTTTGGACGATTCAGCGATGGTCGTTTCAACGGATGTTCGTTACAACGAATGGTCATAATTATCAACCTAACATCTTAATTAATATTTCTAAAACGTCGTTTTTGGTGGATTAGGACAGTATCAAGGTGAAGGTGCTGGAAGAGGCTTGCGGCCAGAACAAGAAAATATGGCTGCATTTACTAATTTAGGCTTATGGGGTTGGGTTACTTGGTCGTTTCAACGGGAAAACGCTTTGGACGTTTCAACGGATCCATTGAAATGGATTTCCGTTGAATTGACTATAAATAACTCTTTGTACGTTGGACCAAAAGTGACTAAAAACTGCAATGTTTTAAAAACAATGTTAAAAAAATTGAAATTTAAAAAAAATCAATTTTTTTTATTTGGAGGGGGAGTTCAAACCCAGGTATCCCCCTCCCCCCCCCCCCCTCTCTGGGTCCGGCCCTGGACATTTACTCCAAATAATTTGCACTATTTTCATAGACACTATGTGAGAGAGAGAAAAAAAGATATATCATATATTTCTACAACTATGCATATAAGAGAGAGAGAGAGTGAGAGAGTGAGAGGGGGGGGGGGAGGGTAGAGAGAAAGGGAGAGAAACTGACCTGGCAATGTTGATCCATCACAGTAACAAAAACAGCAGTCATGCATGTCATTTGGCATGGGAAATTACACCGTTAATTTTTCAAAGTATGCCTGACGGCGTTCATTTGTATTGATAAATTCGTAAGCAGTTTGCGCTAGGTCTAGTTGATCTACTTTGTCTTTGAACACATGCATTATAAGACATTTATTTAGACGCTCCTGCGTCATCGTTGCCCGAAGGTATGTTTTTACCCGCTTTAGGGCTGAAAAACTGCGTTCAGCCGTTGCAGTTGTGGTTGGGATGGTGAAGTACAGTCTGAGAAGTTTATCCACTTCACTCAGCATCCGTCGCACAGTGTCAGCTTTCAGTTCATCCGGCAGTGCTTGGAAGATGGTGATCCTAGAGTTAGCCGCCTACTGGTGTCACCTGGTGCATGTGGGAGGATTCTTGCTGAGTTTTGAGTCTGTCCAAGTCGATGTCAGCGGAATATGTATCTTTGATTTCTGAGGACTTTTGGGTCTCTTCCCTGCTTCTCCATCACTTAGAAGAACTTAAATTTTCCTTGGTAAGTCGACAGCTATTTGATCAAACCGGCTCTTTAAATGTTCTTTGGTGTTGTCAATGGCCTCACAGTATTGCTGTCTGTAGTAAGCAGATGGACAAGAGTAGCTGTGACCCTGTGAGCCATCGTCCAGTCTTCGTGGAGGCTGCTTCTGTGTAGGAACGCAGGGTTCATCACACAAATTTGCAGCTTTCGTTGTGATGTCAGCAAAAAATGTCTCATAACAATCTTCATGCCGCATGCTTTCCAGTGTTCTCAGACAAATGTCAGCAGCGCTTACTGCGTCATCACAAGTCGTTTGTTTTCTTTCAAGAACTGTCGCCAACTCTTCAGTCACAGCAAGGATCTCATCTTTGAATCTTTTTGCAACTCCTGACACATGACCCTGAAAATTACTCGCCCCGTCGTAGGCCTGGCCCTTACAGTTTTGCACTGGCAAGTCAAGTCTGATCAAGCAGTCCTTCAGTGCTTTGAAAATGGTCTCAGCACAGATTGTTAACTTGCATCAGTCCAGAGAAAGGGGGAAAATATTGGTTTGAACCTCCAAATAATGTTTTTTGAGGGGCTGAATATTGGGGGGGCAAATGTATAGGTTTGCCCCCCCCAATATTTTTCTGGAGGGGGCCAGTGCCCCCCTTGCCCCCCCGCTTCCGCCGCCTGTGATATATATATATATATATATATATATATATATATATATATATATATATATATATATATATATATATATATATATATATATATATATATATATATATATATATATCAATATATCAATATATATATATATATATATATTGATATATTGATATTGATATATATTGATATATATTGATGTACTACTTCCACTACTACTACTAACACCACTACTACCACTACTACATGTACTACATATTCCATATTCTCCTACTACAGTACTGCTACTATTATTTATTTATTTCATTTTACGTCTTTACACAATTTGTGATTTTAGACGGTCTTTCACTCACTCATCCGTTCCCTTACAGACACACATGCCCACAAAGACATTCACATAAACATACAACCGCGCAAGAACAAGTATATATTAACATAGTGATAATAATAATAATAATAATAATAATAATAATAATAATAATAATAATAATAATAATAATAATAATAATAATAATAATAATAATAATTGAATTTCGTTATGAACAAAATCATAATTTAATTTAAAAACAAACAAACAAAAAAAAAACAACAACTACAAAACTGTCCCCAAAGGACTATCTAACAAAGAATTAAACAGTTCATACAACAGCTGTGGACTATTAAAGATAGCTGCTTCAGTATTTGATTGCAGAACCGGTAAATGTTGTTGTAATACAGGGCACGAAAGTATATGTTTCTGGGAAATAATATCATTACAACAACATAAAACATGTTTAACGTATTTGGTTCTAAATGCATTACATTTCCATCGATACATTAGGGACATTATTCTCCTTACATGAAAGGGGTTAATATTTTTTATTTGACAGAAATCTAGAACTTTCTTAATATTAAATTGCATGAATGATTTTGTGTTATTAGTCAAAGTGTTAATATTATATTTTTTATGTTCTAGTGCCATTAAGGTTGATATATATTCATTAATTGAAAGAGGAATTTCAAGATGGACATATTGCATTGATTGTTGAGCTCCTGATTTGGCAGCAGCATCAACTCTTTCATTATAATATATGCCGGTATGTGACGGTATCCAAGTGAAGGTGATATTGCATCCTCTAATAATCATAAAATGAATCAAATGAATAATTTCTGCAAGTAGGTCTGATCTGACTTTCAGTTTTAAAGAACTTAAGGCATTAAGCACTGATTGAGAATCCACACAAAACAAAACTTGACGTATTGTATGTGGAAAATCATATAGAAAATAAAGTGCCATCAGAATAGCAATAAGTTCGGCTGTAAAGATAGATTTATTTTTCCCAATATAAAATGATTTTTGAATCTTTAAAACCATGAGTGCATAGCTAACTCCCATACTGGTACATCACCGCAAAGTAAGACTGCTGCGCTCTCTGGTCATCTCCATCTTCCTATATGCTTGCGAAGCATGGACCCTCACAGCAGATCTCCAACGAAGAATACAAAGCATGGAGATGAGGTGCTACAGAAGCCTTCTGTGCATTTCCTATACCCAACACATCACCAACGACGAAGTCCGACAGACCATCACACAAGCCATTGGACAACACGATGACCTGCTCACAGTGGTGAAGAAACGGAAACTCCGATGGTATGGCCACGTCACTAGATCATCAGGCCTTGCAAAGACCATTCTGCAAGGCACAGTGCAAGGAGGTAGAAGAAGGGGGAGACCGAAAAAGAGGTGGGAGGACAACATTCGAGAATGGACTGGTTTGACACTGAGCGAAGCCATGAGGGCTGCTGAGGACAGAGAAAGATGGAGTATGCTGGTTAAGCGATCATCTGTGGTGCCCCTACGACCTTCGGGTTATGGGACAGGATAGGATAGGATAGGAATCTTTAAATCAGGTATAATGAATGCTGAACCGCCTGCCATATTATCTAAAATAGAACCGTCAGTATACACTTTCAAATGCATTGGATATTTTTCCTCAAGGTGCTCTCGGACAGAAGATACTAAAACATTAATTTCAGTTGACTTTTTATGTTCTGTATATTCTATGTCAAATTCTGCTCTCTTCAGTTCCCAAGGCGGTGTAGGCAATATTTTTATTTTTTCGATTAAAGGTTGGTTTAAATGCAACTTAGTATCTTCAATTTCTTTACTAATGAAGGTGCCTATAGTAGTATTGGATGCTATTTGTCTAGCCCTCTTTGGAAAGTCTATGTCAGATCGAATTTTTATTTCATTACTTACATTATTTTCATTTATTGATGACCTTAACACATATTTAGCGCATGCCATTTTTCTGTATGCATCTAGTGAGAGTATACCTATCGTTTTGTATGTTTTTTCGCATGATGCGTGAACAGGTAAACCTAGTGCAATTTTAAAAGATTTGCAGTCGATGCTCTGTAGCTTTCTTAATAAATATTTTGGAGCATTAAAAAACACTTCTTGTGCATATGTCAACTTTGACCGAACAAGAGCTGTTGAGAGATGTACCAAAGTTGATACATCTTGACTCCAGAATTTCCTATTAATGATTTAAAAAAAATTTAAACTCTTCCTTGCTTTTGTTAATGTATGCTTTATATGACAATTCCAAGATAATTTGTTAGTTAGATGTACTCCTAGAAATTTTAATTTTTCTTTATATTCTATAATGCTCTTATTTATATAAAATATAGGTAAAGTGGAAGGGCTAGAACCGTTGTTAAACAACATCATGTGTGATTTTTCACTTGACAACGTTCAACTATTGATATTCATATATTGTACGATATTATTTAAATCTTGCTGATATATCTTCCGAATGTAATTAATATACCTTTTCGGGGTTTCCTTTTTTAATGTTACTTTCATCCACATGCATATGTCATCGGCATATTGTACCAACACGACATTTTTAGTTAATTTATCAGGCAAATCATGTAATAATATATTGAATAATAAAGGAGCTAACACTGAACCTTGAAGAATACCCATTTCTAGTGTTCTTTTAGAGGAATAAATGTTTCCTATTTTAGTTTGTATAGTTCTTTTTTTTCTAGAAAATACTTAATAAAGTTATAAATGTGACCTGATAATCCAATACCTTTAAGCTTGTTCAGCAGTTTAGAATGCCAGACCTGATCATAAGCCTTGGCAATGTCAAAAAATGTAGCTAATAAGGACTTCCTTCTAGCGAACTGACTTTTTATTTGTGTTGATAATTTAACAAGGTGATCTACAGTTGATCTATTTTTTTATAAAACCTGCCTGGTTAATAGGGATTACATTATTTTTCTCACAATAATATTCCAATCTATTCAGAATTATTTTTTCCATTAGTTTACACATATGTGAAGTAATAGCTATAGGTCTATAACTACTTATTTCAACTTTGGGTTTACCTTGCTTGTGTATCGGAACTACAATAGATTGTTTCCATATTTGAGGAATATTACTAGAGTCCCATATTATTTGTATTAAATTATGTACATGTTGTATCCAATTAACTGGAAGATGTTTTATCATCACATTAGTTATTGCATCTAATCCTACAGCTGATTTTTTAGTAGGTATATTTTTTATTGCATCCTTAACTTCTTGAATTGTGATAGGTGCATTTATAACAAGAGAATTATCATTAGGTGGATCTTTAAAAGAATCTAACTTTTCTTCATGCTTTCTGAATTCTCTTTTATCTGGAGGCAAACCATTAAGTGTGCTTACTTTAGAAAACACTTCTACAAATGCTTCTGCTTTCTCTGTGGCTGATGGAAATTTATTATCTTTTATTACAACAGGACACGAAGGTAACTGAAAACCATTATTCATTATTTTAATTTGTTTCCATGCTTTTTGTGCATCTTTATGTTCTGAAATTTTGTTAATGCAAAAACTTTTCCAAAAATCAAGCTTAGCTTTTGCAATTATTTTGTTACATTTTATTTTGGCCTGTTTCATTTGTTTATAATTGTCTTCAGTTTTACATTTTATGAAAGTTTTGAGTTTACGTTTTTTCTCCTTAACTGCTGTTTCACATTCTTCGTTCCACCAAACATTTCCTTTATGTTTATTTTCCTTTTTATTATTTAATTTGGGTATAGAAATGTCTGCAGCGGATAAAATGGCCGAACAAAATTCTGTATATGTTTTTTCAATGGTATCATGAGTGGATATTTCAAACTCTTTAGATTGCAAGATTTGAGAAAATAATGCCCAATCAGCCTTTTTATAATTATACTTTGGAATTATATCTTGCTCCAATATTTCTGATTCAAGAACATCATTTATAGTAATTTTTATAGGAAGATGGTCGCTTCCAAGAGTGTCACTTAATGTTATCCAACTACAGTCAGCTGCTAAATCTGGAGAAATTAAAGTTAAATCGATGGCTGTTGCCCTGTGAGTTGCTATATCTGGGATCCTTGTGATAGAACCGTCATTTAACAAGCATAAATTAGAATCTACGATATTATCTACAAGTCTGTTACTAGTTGTTTGACAACAGTCTTTTTCCCATAAAGGAGAGTGGGAATTGAAATCACCACCGACAATCCACTTTTCGTTAGTAAACGTTTTCAACCAGTCACTGTTCAATTCATCTGGACCTTTTGGTAAGTAAACTGAGGCACAGTTCAGTATTACAGAATCACACAACTTAATGATGACTGCACAAGAGTGAATGTTTTCACAGTTTGTTGGTATTGGTGAAGGTCTTATGCAATAGTGTAAACCAGTATGAATATATATTGCAGTATTAATTTTTTCTTCAAGATGAATTTGATCAACAACTGGAGGATAATAATAATTATGCAGCTTCGGAAGATTTTTCCTTTTCACATTTAAAGATTGTAGCAAAAGAATGTGATAATCATTAGACTGTAGTTCATTTTCTAAGTATGCTATGTTAGTGGTTATTGATCGACAATTCCGTTGCATGAATTTTACTTTTTCTTTTTTAACCATATGTATAAATACCTATAAAATATAATATAACTACAAAATCTACAACACACTCAAACTCTAAAACACTAAACAGTAAACTACAATAAGTTTAAACATCAAAGTTAATTGAACGAAGACGAAAATGTTTTGATGACTGTTAATCAAACAGAGTATTAAGTTGACATCTGTTAGTAGCAATGTCACAATAATACTGCTACTATTACTAATATAATACACCAATAATACTGCTACTATTACTAATAATACTGCTACTATTACTAATACATATACTACTTCTTCCATATTCTTCTACTACTGCTACTATTACTACTACTACATATACTACCGCCTCTGCAGCCGTCTGTGCACCTAATTATTGGTTCTCTAAACTAGGAACTAATTTGTCATGCTTTATGGCTAATGTGACGCCTACTGAATTTTGCGGAATATATCTGTTAAAATCTGTGTTCTGGAAACAAGTATTATGTACATGGCTTAAAAACAAAGAAAATCTCAATATTTATAATGGCACGCCATCAGAGGATTATAACGTATGCCTATGGAACAACACAAAAATTACATACAGAAAGAAATGTTTATTTTTTCGACAGTGGATTAATGCAAACTTAAATTTTGTTAATGATGTTATTGTTAATGGCGAACTAATTTCCTACGAGGGCCTGTGCGAGATAGCGGCCCACGCGCCCCATCGTTTATTTGAATACAATGCTCTGCGCTCAGCTCTTAGCGCACGCGAAGCAAGAGGCCTGAAAGAGAGAGTGACGGATACCGCGCGGCCACTCTTTCCTATCCTACGATCAGTGCCGACTGCGCGGTGTTTCCGTCAACAACTATCTGTAGACACTCAGCCTTGTGCGATCAATTTTTGGCATTGCAAATACAATCTAGCTCTGACTTCGTCACACTGGTCAGTTATAATTAAAAGCACAAAAGAAGAAAGACTCAGGCTCCTTCACTGGAAAATTCTACACAATATTTACCCAACTAACATTCTACTGAATAAAATGGGCATAAAACATTCAACGATATGCTCGTTTTGTAATGATATAGACTACATAGAACACTTTTTTTGGCTCTGTCCTAAAATAAAATAAAGTTTGGAAGCATTGCTCTGATTATATTTTTGAAAAAATTGGTCAGTCTGTGACGCTGTCGGAGAAAGATGCCCTTTTTGGCTACAAACCTGACAAGATTAGCCGGAGAGACGTTAGATTTATTAACTATGTCATTATTATTACAAAAATGGTCATAAGTAAATTTAGATACGGTACTCCTTACGACATTAACACTATGTTTGACCTCGAAACCGATAATAGAAAGAAATGTTCAATTTGAAGAAAAAAATGGAGAGATTATTTCTATAGGAATAAAAACAATATTGATAGTAATGGCAGTAATAATGATAATGATAGTGGTAACGATAGTGGTGGTAGTGGTGGTGGAGGTGGGGGTGGTGGTAATGATAATGCTAGTAATGTGGTGTAATAACAGTTGTAATGATAATAAGTTTATTTAATTGGTGTATATTTTTTTATTTAGTTTTGAGATCTTTCTGAAAAACAAAATGTAATACCTTAAATACAGCATTATAATTGTGCACTTTTTTTCCTTTATATATTTCTTTTTTTCCTTGATTAAATTGTGCTCTTTGTTCATTTTTTTTTATTGTTATCATTAATTAGATTTGATAAAAATCTGTCCATTGCATGAACCAAAGCATGTATTATGCATATTTGTCATTATTATTAAAATAAAAAACCTACTATTACTGCTAGTACTACTACTAGTACTACTATTACTACTACTATTATTATTATTACTGCTACTACTACTACTATTACTACCACTACTACTACTACTACTACTTCTACTACTGCTACAACTACTTGGTAGCTTAAGCAGTAGTAGAAATAGTAGTAGTAGTTGTAATAATAATATTAGTAGAAGTGATAATAATAATAATAATAATAATAATAATAATAATAATAATAATAATAATAATAGTAATAGTTGTAATAGTACTACTATTACTACTACTGCTGTTGCTGCTGGTACTACTACTACTACTACTACTACCACTACTACTAGTAATAATTTAAAACAAACAAAAAAATTCATGTAGCAGAAAGGGAGGCGACTGGTTCCGGCTTGGGAGAGAAGTTGTCTACCTTGAATTTCTTGGTTAGACTAGCCTTGGGTGGCTCCTGCTGTGCAGAATCCATTGTAGATGCCATTGGATTATGCAGGACAGGGCGACACGGCATTTGTTCTCCCCGGCTGACCATTCGTCTTCTGCTTTTGGTGCTGAACGGGACTACATTGTCGGCAGGCATTTTATGCAAGTCGGTGGCAGCGACTTTGCAGCGAAGTGTCGTGGCACTAGTAGCCGGCAACCCGGTTTACTACCAACCAAGCATCACCGCCTTGCAGTGCAAATATTTTTATGTCCCTCTTTTGAGTGATAATTGAAAATAACAGCTCGGGTTGAGCCGTGTTCTCAAGGTGGTGGCCGAGAGACGGGAGTCAAATACTCCGCTCGGCTATATTAATAATAATCGCAGTTACAGAAGGCAGAAGAACAAAATCAATCTTTATTTTTGAAATGTTTGGTATCATCAATCTTAAGGATCGAATCTTTCGGCCGAAGGGTTTAAAGAAGAGATAAAGAAAAGGTTGCAGGATCAACATGTACAAAACTGGGACTCAGAAATTCACACAAATGATTTATATTATAATTATAGAACGTTAAAAGAAAATTTTGAATTTGAAGAATATTTGACAGTTTTGCCCACCAACCTAGCTGCTGTTGTCATAAACTTTAGAACCTTAAACCATAAGCTACCAGTGCAGAGGGGACGGTTTCTTGGAATCCAGAGATGTGGCAGAATCTGTAATAAATGTACTTTTAATGAGCTAGGAGATGAATTTCATTTTATTTTTATATGTCCACATTTCGACGTTGATAAAAAAAGAGCTGCTTAAAAGGTTTTTCTATGTGCGACCCAGTGCTATTACATTTTTAAATTTATTTTCAACAAAAAATAAGAATATTCTGCTGAAACTGGCGAGGTTTATGAAAATAGTAATGGATTGCTTCAGAACGTAATAGAATGATTTGTAATACTAATGATAGTAATAATAGTGATTAATTTTAATCAATAATGACAATTTAAATATTCAATACCGGTTTGTATCCCCCTCACCTTCTTTATCACCCAAACTTGCGAGAGAGTGCGTGCGATTTGTGATCAGATTATATGGACATCATTTTGAGGTAATATGCTTGTGTTGTGTGATAATAATGAATGTGTATTTTGCAAATGTTTATTATGCCTCTTCTAGAACGCAAGTGTGAAAGATTAACTGTTGTTTTGTAATAAATGTACATATGTATTTTATGTTGTATGATTTCCATATTATTCTATGTTTATTTTTGTTCTTTTTGTTGTATCCACGTGCCCCGTTGGGTTTTATGGAATAAAGCGCTTTTGCCTTTTTTGTGGATTGACCGTATCCAATATCATTATTATTAAAGGAAGAAAGGAAAAAACCCGGAGTGCCCAGAAAAAACCATTGATGTCCTGAAAAGTGGCATACCTAAGTCACGTGGGTCCGGCCCATAAGGGTTCGAGAATGTGGGTGTGAACTTAGCAAAAAACGTTAGGAAAGAACGAATTTAAAAAAAAATTAAATCTTTCTGGTTTAGCTTGTATGCGGGCATTGTAGTATGGTCATCGATGAGGAACATAGGTTCCTATTCTATTTTCGTTTAATGCCATTTCAACGCGTTGAATGCCTCATAAGCGCGCCAAAAACCGCTCCACATCGCATTTCCACCCATTTTCATCGCGATTATTGATACTTGTGCAGAGGCAATTAACCTTCCCTGTGTGAGAGAGAGAGAAAGATAGAGAGAGAGAGGAACACAAAATACACACACACACACACACACACACACACACACACACACACCCTCAAACACAAATACACAACACACAAGTATTCTATATAAGCAAAATAGCCATCTCTTTGCGTGAATAAAACTTTTAAAGCTATTACAACAACTGTAGTGTGCTTCTTCTCAACACTATTACCACGCTACAACTCCAACGACTGTGGTACGTTTCTCAAACTGTATTGGAACCATTGGTGGACTCTGTCGTAATAATCATATCCTATCCTATGTTATCCCGTAATTCGGAAGTCATTGGGGTACCACAGATGATCGCTTAACCAGCGTACTCCATCTTTCTCTGTCCTCAGCAACCCTCATGGATTCTCAAAATAATGTTGTCCTCCCACCTCTTTTTCGGTCTCCCTCTTCTTCTACCTCCATGCACTGTGCCTTGCAGGATGGTTTTTGGAAGGTCTGATGATCTGGTGACGTGGCCATACCATCGAAGTTTCCGTTTCTTTACCGCTGTCCAATGGCTTGTGTGATGGTCTGTCGGACTTCGTCGTTAGTGATGTGTGGGGTATAGGAAATGCCCAGAAGTCTTCTGTAGCACCTCATCTCCATGCTTTGTATTCTTCGTTGTAGATCTGCTGTGAGGTCCATGTTTTGCAAGCGTATAGGAAGATGGAGATGACAAGGGAGCGCAGTAGCCTTACCTTGGAATGCAGACTGATGTCCTGCCTTTCCAAATGGGCTTCAACCTTGCCAGGGCAGCAGCTGTTTGTGCAATCCTGGAGAGGACATCCTGTCCGGACCCATTGTCTGATACAATGGCTCCTAAATATTTGAAGCTATGCACTGTGTTGAGGGATTGGCCTTGGACTTTGATGTCCGTGTTGATGCCGTTGGTGTTGTTGGTCATCATTTTGGTCTTCTCTGCACTTATTTCCATTCCTTGGAATCCTTGGCGAGCACCGGCCAAAAAAGAAACCGTGAATCACACTTGAACTTTTGAATCTGTGTGATAAACGAAAAAAGATTTAAAAAAAAAAAAGAACACCCCACAGGGAGCTGATGCCTACCGAAAAATCAACAATGACATCCTAAAAGGCATGCTCACAGCAAAGGAGAACTGGATAGAAGATCAATGCCAGAAAATAGAGAACAGTCTGAACTAGAACAACAGCAAGAAGGCCTACCAGACTGTAAAGCGGCTGACAAGGTTTAAACAGCCCAATGTCTCCACGATCCAAAGCAAGTCCGGCATATGCCTTACAGAAGAACAAGAAGTCTTGGACAGATGGACAGAGTACCGCTCTGACCTTTACAACCATACACCAAACGGAGACCCATCAGTTCTAGCATGTCCAGAGAACAGAGAAGAAGAAGAAATCCTCCCAATTCTACGAGAGAGTCACAATAATGTAAGTGTAATATTTTTTCTTCCATAGTGTGACGAGATTACTAGTTTTACCCTGCCTATTTACTATTTAGCCTTGTTTAGTCATTGTAACTTTAGAAAGTTAGTGTATTACACAGCAGCCGATTACAGTATAGGAGGTACACACACTGCGAGCTTGACGCAGGCAGTTAGTGACGTCAGCACTGTGTGCCTTGAATCTGAAAGTTTTAACCAATGGGACGCAGGCAGAGCGGTTAGAGCCGGTTCTGACTGGGTCAAAACCTAGCATAGCTTAAGTCAGTGCTACGAAAGACACCGAAGTCTACACAGCTAGACCGGGGCAGAGAACTATCTTCACTCATAGACCAGGAAACAGGACTTTAGAATCTTAGAATTCTATCAAGTAGCCACGAGGCCTGACTTTGTCAAACAGGTAAATGAACATACTTCTGTTTCATCGTGATATATTTATAGTATTGTTGAAATTATGTTTGTAGAATTTGCCTTGCATAGATGTGAATTATTCCTCCGAATTTGCGTGACCACGTGGCGAAACATGACCGGTTGCGCCGCCATGTTGTATACCTGACGGAACCACTGTTGTTGAACCTATATGTATGATTGCAGACCAGTGGCTGTACCAGTGAATGTTTATATTATTATTAATTCTGTATGTGTGTAGTTAGCCACGATTTATATTTATGTATGTATAGGAAAGTAGAGTTGAGATTCCAGTGGACCACGGACGTAGCAGAATGTTCGTCGCTTATGTATAGAGATGTGGAGCTATCACTGAGGGCTACTTTGGCTTTCAGTGAGACGCTCTGCACAAACCGATTATTCAGGGTTGTGCAGAATTTCGTCTCTTATATTACAGACGAGCAGGCGAGCTATCCCGTGCGCCCAAATCCACAGGAAAACCAAGTTTGCTGTTTAGCCCCTACAGCACAAGGCTGAGGGAGCAACCCTGGAAAACCCCCTGCAAGACCCCACAGCGTGGCAAGGGACCAAACTACACGACGACACCGCGTGTACCAGAAGCTACCTCAACGAAGGACTTCAAACACACCATACTGCAGTTAAGTGACACGGAAGAAGTGCACCCAAACTGATAGCAAAAGGACCACAGTAGTCCACTCTTCAGAACTGTAGTAAAATGGACCACAGTAGTCCAATCTTCATGAAATCTAATAGCCAGTGCCCGATGAAGACATAACAGCTGCATAGACTATCAGCGATTGAATTATTTGCATTGACTTATGACATTTTAAGGTAGATTAGTACATCGAAAATCTTGTATAGAGTAGAAGAAATAAATGTGTGATGTTTAACTGTTATCAAGTGGCTGGACTACATATGATTCATAGCCGTGTGAAAGCTAGTGTGACAGTAATCTTTTACCATTTTTCTATCTATCTCTGTACCCCAGCCTTTACACAGACCGAGCTAAACAAATAAATTTATTAAAGTAATCCACAGGGTGACTAACTAGCAGTTCCCATAGGATAAAGCGTGAGGGTTACAGCATCCATTGTGCAGGGCCCAGTTACACATAAAACCCCCGTGACACATAGCCTGATCTAGGTATCATGGACTTTAAAACGAAAAATAATACTGCATGCGTAGAGGGCACAGGCGCTTGTATCACGACACGCGAGCGCCTATGCCTGTGACGCGTCTCCCTTTGGTTTTCTATAATATAACCAAAGGGAGACGCGTCACAGGTATAGGCGCTCGCGTGTCCTGATACAAGCGCCTGTGGAAGAGGGTTATTTGTGTTGGCTGTGACTGTTTAAGCATGCTACCGCAACGTGGAGAACATTACTCTATATACATCAACCTCAACATCTACATCAACATCGATCAACAACATCAACATCAGCATCATTCTCTTCTGGCGTTTCAGACATGTTACATATTTTATCCATTCCATTTGGGATTTGCAGACCGCCTGAGAGCAGAGGGGACCTTTTGTACAGATTGTATCGTCGTCCTTTTTTTGTAATTTCCCAAAGGATAGCAATGGAACTGTAACATTGATAGTGAAAAGGCTTTCAGCTGCGATTTTAGAATGTATCCTTTTGACATTTTTCTATCTGTTTGCCTGGCTCCCTGCCTGTGTTTGTGTGTATCTCTCTCTATGTGTATCTTTTGTCTTGCGTATCTCTCTCCCTATCTTTATCTATCCCTTTATCTATCTTTGCCTCTCTCTCTCTCTCTCTCTCTCTCTCTCTCTCTCTCTCTCTCTCTCTGAATTTGTGTGTGTATGTGTGTATGTGTGCGTACGTGTTTATATCCTATCCTATCCTCTCCTGTTCCGTAACCCGGAGGTCGTAGGGGCACCACAGATGATCGTTTAAACAGCATACTCTATCTTTCTCTGTCCTCAGCAGCCCTGATGGCTTCGCTCAGTGTCAAACCAGTCCATTCTCGAATGTTGTCCTCCCACCTCTTTTTCGGTCTCCCTCTTCTTCTACCTCCTTGCACTGTGCCTTGCAGAATAGTCTTTGCAAGGCCTGATGATCTGGTGACGTGGCCATACCATCGGAGTTCAGGGCCGGACCTGGGGAAAGTCAAAGGGGGGGTTACAGGTTCAGAGAAGGCGCGAAGCGCCGAGCCTTCTAGGGGGGTCCGGGGGCATGCCCCCCCCCCCCCCCCCGGAATTTTTTTTTTCAAGGATGCAAAATGGTGCAATCTGGTGCTATCTGAACCTTTAAAAAGCCATTTGTGATGGTCTGGGACTTTGAGCTTTTTTAACAGTTGAACTGACAAACTCTGAGGTACAAAAATTATCCTCTGCACCTCCCTTAAAAAAACAACAACAACACACACACACACAAACATTTATTTATCAGCAGAGATGTTTTGTATACTATTATTATTCACTACTTTTTGTCGATCGCTAACGGTATAAAGCTTTATGAACATCACCGTCCTGCTTTCACTTTCAATCTTGCTGCACTAGGTTCTCCGGCATTAGTACCATTTGTGAATTGTATCTTCTGGCAAAACAGTCACTGCCTCTTTGAAGTCAATATCAACATCCCTGTGCACTTTCAGTAAAGCAAGTCCATTGAGCCTCTGTTGCCCCATTGTGGAGCGCAGGTAGTTTTTCAGGTTGCGCAACTGACTGTTTGAACGCTCACACTCGGCAATAGTGACAGGCAGGGTGCAAAGGTTCTTTAGCATGATGAACAGGTTGGGATAAAAATCCCCGTCACAATGTTTCAGTGCTTCTGATGCCGTGGATGGGATGATAGCTGTCGCATTCTCAGCAGCACTTCGCCATTTGCAAACCCACCGTTGGTATTCTGCATCAAGGGTAGCGTTGTCTGGTAGGTCAGACTCCCACAACATTGCCAATGTCTTCACCCCTTCTGGAACCTGCATGAAACCATCCTGGTTGTCTATTAAAGTGCTTGGCACCAGACAGAGACCATCAACTTGCTAGGTCAGCATTTTTGAACCTCGAGTCCAATTCGGTTGACAGGTGTTCCAAGAAAGGAATGGCAATGCTAATCTTGAAATATTCTTCTGGAGTGGCCGCAGGTTGGTTGTCACGGAGAGTCTGTCGGGATGCTTGACGAGGAACAATAACATCAGTTGTCAAAGCATTTGCCATTTTGCTGACTTCACCAAACCAGGCAACGAATTATAGTTCATAATTATCAACTTAGCATCTTAATTAATATTTCTAAAACGTCGTTTTTGGGGGATTAGGGCAGTATCAAGGTGAAGGTGCTGGAAGAGGCTTGCGGACAGAACAGGAAAATATGGCTGCATTTACTAATTTAGGCTTAGGGGTTGGGTTACTTGGTCGTTTCAACGGGAAAACGCTTTGGACGTTTCAACGGATCCCTTGAAATGGATTTCCGTTGAATTGTCTATAAATAACTATTTGTACTTTGGACCAAAAGTGAATAAAAACTGCAATGTTTTAAAAACAATTTTTAAAAACTTAAACCTCTTTGCATAAAACAAAAATTTTTTTTTTTTTAGTTTGGAGGGGGGGTTCCGGAACCCAGGTAACCCCCCCCCCCCTGGATCCGGCCCTGGGAGTTTCCGTTTCTTCACCACTGTGAGCAGGTCATCGTGTTGTCCAATGGCTTGTGTGATGGTCTGTCGGACTTCGTCGTTGGTGATGTGTTAGGTATAGGAAATGCCCAGAAGTCTTCTGTAGCACCTCATCTCCATGCTTTGTATTCTTCGTTGTAGATCTGCTGTGAGGGTCCATGCTTCGCAAGCATATAGGAAGATGGAGATGACAAGGGCTTCAACCTTGTCAGGGCAGCAGTTGTTTGTGCGATCCTGGAGAGGACTTCCTGTCGGGACCCATTGTCTGATACAATGGCTCCTAAATATTTGAAGCTATGCACTGTGTTGAGGGATTGGCCTTGGACTTTGATGTCCCGTGTTGATGCCATTGGTGTTGTTGGTCATCAGTTTGGTCTTCTCTGCACTTATTTCCATTCCATAAGCTCTGGAGGTGGTGTCAAGCCTCTGTACCAGCTGTTCAAGTTTTTGTTCCTCTCCAGCCAATCCATCAATGTCATCCGCAAAACGAAGATTGGAGATTGCTCTACTCCCTATGCTGACTGTGCCTTCATGATCTGCAAGAGCATCTGACATGATGCGCTCTAGGAAGATGTTGAAGAGTGTTGTAGAGAGTAGGCATCCTTGACGCAAACCGATTGTTGTTTTGAACCAGTTCCCGATGGCGCTGTTATGGAGGACTGCACTGGTAGCCTTGTCATACAGGCTTTTGATGACTTCAATAATTTTAGGGCTGATGTTGTACACTTTTATTGTTGCCCATAGAGCTGCATGCCAGACTCGGTCAAACGCCTTCTTGTAGTCTATGAACACATGATATAGATGTTGTTGGTGCTGTAGGTATTTTTCACAGATTATTATTATTATTTCACAGATTTTCTTTTCAACGTGTTTATATAGAGATATTTATTTACAAATGATGGAAACACCAACAC
>CM072518.1:45923118-45933118 GCA_036898135.1 Oncomelania hupensis | reverse complement strand
GTTTGCAGGGATGGTTGGAATATAAAATGTAAAATGTAATATTCATCCAATTATGTGTCCCCTATACGCTCCATGTGTCCGGGGACGTTAATCTACCCAATCAAACAATCAATCATCCAATTTTTTTAAAAGTCGACTTTAGTTCAGATTTGAATATAGTAAATGATGATGATGATGATGATGATGATGATGATGATGAGGATGATGATGAGGATGATGATGATGAGGAGGAGGAGGAAGAGGATAAGAAGGAGGAGGAAGAGGATGAGAAGGAGGATTATGACGATGACGACGACGGCGATGCTGTTGCTGCTGCTGCTGCTGCTGCTGCTGATAATGATGATGTTGATGATAATGATGATGACAATGATGAAGTCTTTAAAAAAAATAATAAAAAAAAATAACCCACGCTCTTGCATGCTCACTGAAACGTTAATGGCGCGTCATAAAAGCGCGAAAGCGAAAAACATTTGCATTTTTGATAACAGTTTTCGGTCAGCTGCATCGATCCCTCATATTGAAATAAAAATGCAATTGACGCTTGTTCTCATTTGTGTTCAGGTTGGCAGTTTCCTGTGCTAAAAGCGAATATCTCATTGCCTCGCATGCTGCTTTCATGGATCGGCTCCCAGTTATGATGATGGATAGGAGATGGACACCGACTTCATAGATCTGGGCACGAGATGTAGAGAGAGGAGAGGGGGGGGGAGAGGAGATATGATAGTGGTGCTTGTAAGGGGTAGAGGTGTTGGTTGGGGGTCTTTAAATAAAACATCGCTCTTCTACTAACGAAACGTTATCTTTATCTTTCATTTATAGTTATCTGACCAATCCCTCTGCCCTTCATAACTCAAGCAATAAAATAAAATGAAAATAAAATAATAATAAAACAATAAAATAAATAAATAAGTAAGTAAATTAAAAACAAATCAATAAATACTTTTCTTCTTAATTTTTGAAGGCAGCACGATTATGTTAAAACAACCACCACCACGACAATAGCAGCAGCAACAACAACAACATCCTCATCATCGCCAGAAAGTACGTAAAACTACCACAACCATAACAACAACAACAACAACCAGCAACAGCAACAACCACAAAATCAATAGCTACAGCACCAAAATAACCATCAGCGCCATCAGCGGTTTCATCATCATACTCATCATCCTCGAAAATCATCCTCAACATCCTCCTCCTCCTCATCCATCCCCATCCTTCTACCCATCCTCCTCCTCATCATCATCATCCACTCCTCCTCATCCTCGTCTTCATCGTCGTCATAACAGCCACCTCCTCCATCTGCACATCCACCAACAGCACAGAAACGGTAAGACTAATAGCAATTTTTTTCAGGCGAACGGTTTCTGATACCTATTCAACATATTTTCCATACTTAGCTCAGCTCTAGACCCTGTGCCTGAAACAGAGATCGCCTTATGTTTGGAAGTTACATTCATTGATGTGCGGTTTTTTTAATGTGTGTGTATGTGTGTGTGTGTGTGTGTGTGTGTGTGTGTGTGTGTGTGTGTGTGTTTGAGAGAGAGAGAGTAAAAAGAAAGAAAGAAAGAAAGAAAGAAAGAAAGAAAGAAAGAGAGAGAGAGAGAGAGAGAGAGAGAGAGAGAGAGAGAGAGAGAGAGAGAGAGAGAGAGAGAGAGAGAGAGAGAGAGAGAGAGAGAGAGAGAGAGAGACCCAGAACGAAAAAAAAAATCTGCTACTGTATTATGAAGTTGCATTAATTGATTTTTTTCAAAGCGTTTTTGTTTCGTTGCTTCCTAGCCCTGTTTTCAGTCACGGCTGTGAGATACCGCAGTGCGAGCGATTGGAAAATCTACTCTGCTTCCTGGGCGTTGCTGACAGGTCTGTTTTGATATGATTTTTTTTGTAAAACTGGAGGGTAGCGAGGGTAGAGGAAGTAGTAGGGAAGAGGGAACTAATATTTGTCACCCATAAGGACGAAATTCAGGTTACCGGCATCCTCCTCGGCTGCGAAGCACCGCCACCGAAGGCGAGGAGGGATAGCACATTTGAGGGATTGCAGCTTTTGCAAGAGGGTGTGTTTAATATATAGCTGGCCGTCTAGGTCATGAGCGATAAATTATGATCTTTAACATCCGTGCGATGGAATAGGCCTACCTGCGTGCCCTTTCTAGACCTCGGTTGATACTCTCATCCGAAAGATTGACCCCCCCTCTTCACTCCCTCCCTCCCTCCCCCCACCCCTTTCTGCTCTGATTTGATGTTTGGGTATTGAAGATACCGCTGTGTTTGATGACATCCAATTTACTCATTTCCTAGGCACGGATACGGATGACAGCGCTGAAAACTAGAACGCATCAAAGCTTGATACGATCGATCTGGACGTAATGGAACATAAACATTCAATAACAACATTCTGTTCTGTTTCAGTTCAGTCCCATACAGAGAGAGAGAGAGAGAGAGAGAGAGAGAGAGAGAGAGAGAGAGAGAGAGAGAGAGAGAGAGAGAGAGAGAGAGAGAGAGAGATGAAAAGAGAGAGAAAGAGAGGAAAAGAGAGAGAAAGAGAGGAAAAGAGAGAGAGAGGAAAAGAGAGAGGAAGAGAGAGAGAAAGGGAGATAGAGGGGGAGAGTGTGAGAAAGAGGCAGAGAGATAGAGACAGACAGAGAGACAGAGACAAACAGAGAAAGATAGGGCTAAAAACAAATAATATGTCTGTTTGCGGTAACATAAGTGGAAAAAATAGGGTCGGTAGGTCGGCTTCTACTTGTATTTCTTTTCGGTTTTTTTTATTTTAAAAACAAATACTTTTTGTAACATTTTCGACCTTGAGTGCGATTTTTTTTTTTGGCCATTTTTCAATTTTTTTCCCAGACGATCCCAAAAAAATGTTTAGGGTCGGGTCAAAACATTAGGGCTGGTCGGGATACCATAAATATACTTTTTATTTTAGCCTAGAGACATACAGAGAGACAGAGAGAAAAAAACACAGAGACAGACAAACAGACAGAGACAGCCTGAGAGAGACCAAAAAAACAGAGACAGAAAAAGAAAAAGAAAGTCTAGTGATAGACAGAAACAGAGAGAGACAGACAGACGGACAGAGAGTAACAAGGAGAGAGAGAGAGAATGTGTGCAAAAAAAACAACTGATCAGATTATCTAGAAAGCGCTGTGGTCGATGTTGGCGGTCACAGTGGTGATGACCGAAGCTAATGTTGTGTTGGTTGTCCACTAATGAAATATTTATCTATAGTCAAACAAACACTAGCCAAGTTAAAACGGTCCTTCAGAGAGGATCACTTGTATTTGTAGCCTGGGAGAACTTTGCCAGGGAGGCCATTGTCAGTCCAGCACAGGTCTGAGCGTCTGCATTCCTCACTCGCAGAGGTTGTTGCGCAAATCTCCTGCCGACCTGCTTTTTTCCACTGCGGCGGTCATGCCGACCTGCATTTTTCTCTGAGGCGGTCAAAACCTAGCCGACCTCCATTTACCACTGCGCAGTCAGATGACCAGCATCTTCCACTGCGGCGATCTCCAAGCAAGGCTTTGCACACACCTGCTAATAGAAGTTCAGACACTAGCAGCAGCTGCTGCCATGGGATTCCAGGGGTTGCCGTTGCTTTGGCGATTGGGGACTCGCTGTTTGCTTCGGTGA
Organism: Oncomelania hupensis; assembly: GCA_036898135.1. Taxonomy (NCBI): domain Eukaryota; kingdom Metazoa; phylum Mollusca; class Gastropoda; order Littorinimorpha; family Pomatiopsidae; genus Oncomelania; species Oncomelania hupensis. Next base: position 45,929,485 of record CM072518.1, on the reverse strand, counting down.
ACTGGGAGTCCTCGCTGCTCCACCGGACTGGGGAGATCCCGAAACGACACTCCACATCACCTTTCAAGCTCCATTTTCTCACCCGTGGGCTCCATGGACTCGGCACCGGTGGAGGGTCGACAAAAGGTGCCGTGCCGTTTGGCTGCCGGTCGTTCTACTCCATGTCTGCTTGTCACCTTTTTCTACTATCAGGCAGCGCTGGCGTTCGCCTTCACTACGCAATACCTTCGTTTCTCACCTGGTTCATCGCCACACCTCCGCACAAGTCTTCGACGAGACGATCCACCTACCCCACCTTGCGGGTCTTTATACATAAGCCCTTGCCGCCCAGTCTGATGTGGCATCGCCGAATGTAAATCATCGCCGATGGTTCTGCGCAAGCGTGAACTTCTGGAGGTTATTTCTGTTGAGTTGTGCTCATGACTGGGAAAAGAAGGGACGACGAATTGCGATACGTAAGGCATCGAAGAACGTCCAGTTATCGTAAAATGTTCTGAGTAGAACAAATGAGAAATGCACTTATACCCAGTGCAAAGTAGGCCTTTAAGATTTTCCCCAAAACATTTTGACAAGCTATAACACACGATCGAAACCTAGCCAAAAATTTCCGATTTTGTCAATACCTACCGCTTGTTTACATTCGGTATGGCGGATTACTGATTACGATGACTACTTTATATATGTATGCTGACTTCCGTTTCGGACACATGACCTCCGGAAGTATGCGCATGCGCGAAACCATCAGCGATGATTTACATTTGACTTCTTAAACATTACAACGTTGTATCTCCGTCCCTTTTACGCTAATGTGTCCAGGGACGTTAAAACGAACGAAGGAACGGATCACTTTTCCGGTGTGACATCCTCAACGTTCCTAGTATCTTAGTTTGACTGGGAGCGAATTGGAGCATTCTGATTGGTCGACGCATTACAAAATTCGACAGTGCTATCGTAGTCTTTGTAAGGATTAGGGTTAGGGTTTGGGTTAGAGTTAGGGTAAGGGTTAGGGTTTAAGGGTTAGGGTTACGACGCCTAAGAACATCGTAAAAAAGCCGGTCCGACATGACCTGGCGCATGCGCAAAGGCGCCCGGATAAAGTAAGTAACCCGGAACTTTGAGGATGTGACACCGGGTCGTTTGACAGTTCTGCATGCGAGTTAGTGTCTGGGGCGGTTTCAGTTATAAATCCTGTTTTGTCAGCCAGCGTCTTGAGCAGCTCGTTGAGTTGGTCAAGTGCGCTATAGGGAGTCACGACAGCCTCTCTTATAAGTTTGACATCTAGAGAGGTCAGACGGATGGATTGATGGGTGGGTGGATGGGTGAGTGGGTGGGTATGTAGATAGATAGATTAGATTAGATTAGATTAGATTAGATTAGATTAGATTAGATTAGATTAGATTAGATTAGATTAGATTAGATTAGATTAGATTAGATTAGATTAGATTAGATTAGATTAGATTAGATTAGATTAGATTAGATTAGATTAGATTAGATTAGATTAGATTAGATTAGATTAGATTAGATTAGATTAGATTAGATAGATAGATAGATAGATAGATAGATAGATAGATAGATAGATAGATAGATAGATAGATAGATAGATAGATAGATAGATAGATAGATAGATAGATAGATAGATAGTAAAAACTATTAAAGGCGTAATACGTAATACTATGTATACAAGACTGCACTGGTTAAACAAATGTCACAAACAAATCACGGATAAGTCATACAAAAACACTCAAGATGTGGAAAAGGTCACACAAAATCATACAATAAGTAATAAATAGAAAAATAACACAGTAAGCATGCAACTCAATCTGAATCATAGATAGGTTAGTTAATTAGTTATGCAGTGCTTACAGGGTCCAGCGGACTGCAAAGAGCCGAGTCAGGACCACAAAATCAAGACCACAACTTCGCTGAAAGGGAACACCCCTGATCCGCATAAAAGATCTGCCAAAACAACCCTAGTGGTAACACTGAAGGCACTCCACAAGCCGGTCACTTTACAATAAAGACATCCCACGAAGGGGAAGCTGAGGCTATACTTTAATTTATCGAACCCCCGTTTACAAAAAACAAAATAGAATATAAATATCATTATAAAATATCAACAAAACACGTACATATAAACTGCCTACATTGCCAAATAATAACATCATAGGAAGCCCTAGTGACCATTTGGTCCAATATTCCCAAGCTGATCCAACAGACCTCACACACAAATGAGGAGTTTTTGGCCCGAAGGAGTTTTCAAGAAAAAAGGTAGGTGACTGGTGTAGCGAAGAAGAAAATAGTATAATAGATTGATAGAACATAGTAGGAATGAAAGAGAACAAAGGAGAAAGACAGCGACAGTGGGAATTTAAAGCACTACATTTCCAGAAAGTGGGGATACTATTTATCCTGAACCCCTCGGCACCCCCACGGGGCCGGGGGGATGGATAGGTTAGTCGATTAGGAAATGCATATTAAATAAAGAGTGACACTAAATCGGTTTAAATTCAACAACCTGTTCTTTGCTGTGGTATTCATTAACTGATGAAATGTTAAATAGAAGGGAAGTTCTGTTCTGTACAAGCACTGCAGTTTTGCAAGTAAATAAATAGTGAAACTCGTCACGGATTTCATCTAGATCACATATAGCGCACAACCGGTCATCGTTTTTGTATATTACTGTATCTTTGTGATTGAATGGGCAATTTGTAACAGTTAAACCTGAATTTCAATAAGGGCCTTGGTAGTTTGCATGGAGGAGTGGATGGGAGGGTGAGGGATGGGGGGAGGGAGAGGGCGTGGGATGTTAATCCACTTTGTCTGAAAGGCTTCAGTTACATGACTTATATGGGGTTCTACAAGTTCACTCAGTAGTAGTTTGTCACATGTTTGATTCCGGAGAAAGAGTGCTGAAGCCGTCTGCACAGGTTTTAACGATGCCTTTTAATGGATATGAAATAGGATGATCAACGGTTGAGAGACAACAGCAAGCTGGCGTCTTCAGCGCCTTGAGCAGCTCTTTAATGTAGCAAGTGCGCTATATAACATATACTTTATTTGGGGTTTGGGGGAGCTCTTTATCTCTTTTAATGTCATTCTCGACCGGCCTGCACTAGATACCTTATACTGCACACTTAAACAGGCTCGAATGTGCGAAATGTGTCTGGCTGCCGTCCGCTTTATATTATCCTATTGGTCCCTTGAATTCCGCAATTCCCAACGCGGGTATTAACATGAATAATTGTAGCGTTCCCAAAGGAGGATATCATATCGCGGGTCCCGGTGGTGGGACAGCATATTGAACAAAACATATACATCTCTTTCCAGAACAGGGTTTATTTATTACATAATCGCTTTTGTATAGCGCTTCTACAGCTCAAGAGTGAGAGTAAAGTAGTGAGAGAAGTGGCCTCGTGGTGCAGGTGATTAGTCACCGGTTTCCTATGCCGAAAGTCGCGGGTTCGATTCCCGCAAGGGGCGAACTTATGTGATTTAGGTACGAGACTATTGAGGTCACCGAGGGTTTTCGCCGGGTACTCCGGTTTACTCCATCCCTTCCATAACGGTATTGGAGGCAGTTTTGTCTAAAATTTCAAAAATAAAGATTCGGTTTCTTTCCCCTCTTGTAATAACTTTTTTATTTATTTTTGTTTTGGCTGCTGCAATTTATTATCCCTTTCTATCGGGAAACTCTGGGCCGCCTCCCCCGGCCGGGGAAGGCGTAGTCGCAGCCAGTGGCGCGCCCAAACCCTACCTACCTAACATTATTTGTGATTTATTTTTGAAATTTTTGCTGAGGAAGCAAACCGGAGTACCCGGAGAAAACCCCCGAGACGTTGCCCGAGTCGAAAGTAAATAATATTCGGAGAAACATAACGCCCAGGTGCTGGCTCGAACCCACACCTGTCAGGCACCATTGGTTTCTGGCTTGTGGACAAGGCAAGTTAGTCCCGCCTTAGCCCACTTGGCCACAACGCTCGCGATCTCCATGCCTTTACACATGTTTCAGTGATAGTGTGTGTGAGTGGGTGAAACATGTGAGCGTGTATGTTGATACAGATCGCCGCGTTTTGGGCCTGATTGGTGATTTGGGGAAAGCGAGTATAGAGCATCCAATATTATTATTATTATTATTATTATTATTATTATTATTATTATTATTATTATTATTATTATAATTATTATTATTATTATTATTATTATTATTATTATTATTATTATTATTATTATTATTATTATTATTATTATGAACCAGACACATGCGCTCGTGTCTGGACAGTCGAGCACATTATGACACATTTCCCTTTTATGTATGTATCTGTGTGAAAGGAGAGATGGACACGCTCTCGCGAAGCTGGATCTAAAAAAGAGTGGTGGAAGCTGGCTAAAGGTCTATTAGCTTCAAACCAACTTATTTCCGGGAAGACCTTTAACTTTATATATTTTCTTTTCTAAGATTTCCGAATTAGCGATGTATTAATTTGAAAACAAAGTTCTCGAAAGATTTAGTTTTTTTTTTTAACGTAACCTTTTGGAGATAAATGGGGATTTTAATAGTGGACTGTCAGACCGCTATAAACCATGAGGGATGAGTGTCAGAATCGTTCAGTCTCAATTGTAGAATAATTCAAGGATGTCCTTTTCCGCAAAAAGATTTGCGTGAAAAAAAGGTATTCGTTTACATGGCCTCCCTATAGGTATGTTTTGTATCTTTATGTTTATTGTCTTACTTTCAAATGTATTACTTAATTGATTTATCTTTTAACTAAATTTAACATCTATTGACATTTGTGATTATAGACAATTTCCTATCCTATCCCGTAACTCGAACGTTGTTGGGGCACCACAGATGATCGTTTAACCAGCGTACTCCATCTTTCTCTGTCCTCAGCAACCTCATGGTTTCGCTCAGTGTCAAACCATTTTCATTCTCGAATGTTGTCCTCACACCTCTTTTTCTTTCTCCCCCTTCTTCTGCCTGCTTGCACCATGCCTTGCAGGATGGTCTTTGCAAGGCCTGATGATCTGGTGACGTGACCATACCATCGGAGTTCCGGTTTCTTCACCACTGTGAGTGTGATATCGTGTTGTCCAATGGCTTGTGTGATGATCTGTCGGACTTCGTCGTTGGTGATGTGATGTGTTGGGTATAGGAAATGCCCAGAAATCTTCTATAGCACCTCATTTCCATACTTTGTATTCTTCGTTGTAGGTCTGTTGTGAGGGTCCATGTTTCTCAAGCGTAAAGGAAGACCGAGATGACAAGGGGACGCAGCAATCTTACCTTGGAATGTAGACTGATGGTCCTGTCTTTCCAAACTGGGCTTCAACCGTTTAAGGGTCACAGCTGTTTGTGATATCCTGGAGAGGAATTTCTGTCGGGACGCATTGTCTGATACAATTGCTCCTAAGTATTTGAAGCTATGCACCGTGTTCATGGATTGACCTTGGACTTTGATGTCCGTGTTGATGCCATTGGTGTTGTTGGTCATCATTTTGGTCTTCTGCACTTATTTCAATACCATAGGCTCTGGAGATGATGACAAGCCTCTGTTCCAGTTGTTCACGTTGTTATTCCTCTCCAGCCAATCCATCAATGTCATCCGCAAAACGGAGGTTGGAGATTGCTCTGCCCCCTATGCTGACTGTGCCTTCGTGATCTGCAAGGGCATCTGATATGATGCGCTCCAGGATGATGTTGAAGAGTGTGGGAGAGAGACAACATATTAAATTATAAAATTATTAAAGTAAAAGTAGGAAAATAATATTACATTAATTAATTAAAAGTCAACAAAAATAAATTATATTTATAATAACATAATTATAGGAATATATAACATAACACACATGCACACACACACGCGCACACACACCCACACACCTACACACACACACACACACACACAACATGGAAGTTACTTTCAAATACATTCACATTTCAAGTGTAGTTTTCGTCGTTTATTTTATGACGTTCCCAAGCTCCTTATATTCACTTTAATATAGACTGATAGACCTATCTGTTCTGGCCGGCTCCAGTGATTTGATGTACTTAGCGCGACGGAGGAGTTGACCGTCTTTCCATTGAGAGCACTGGCTCTCCTTTCCGGATTAGATAGCGTCCTCTCTGCAGAAAGCTTCCCTCTCAGAACTTTTGTTTCAAGGTTCTGAAACTCCTCTCAGTCAAAATCGCGGGTCATCGCAATTTTCAAATCTATATGAACGAACTAGAAGATTTCTCTCGAATGATGGCGGCCCAGTCGATTTAACAGTGATACATGCAAACATCCAAAGTAATAAAAATATTTCCAAACCCGTTCGATTTCTGTAAAAAAAAATAAATGTAAGAATCACTTTTAACGATTACTTG
>CM072518.1:45905618-45918118 GCA_036898135.1 Oncomelania hupensis | reverse complement strand
ATCTTATCCCATCTGTGGCACGTTGGGGCACCACAGATGATTGTTTAACAAGCGTACTCCCTCTTCCTCTGTTCTCAGCAACCCTCATGGCTTCGTTCAGTCCATTTCCGAATGCTGTCCTCCCACCTCTTTTTCTGTCTCCCTCTTCTTCTGCCTCCTTGCACCGTGCCTTTCAGCATAGTTTTTGCAAGGCCTGATGTTCTGGTGACGTGGCCATACCATCGGAGTTTCCGTTTCCTCACCACTGTGAGCAGGTCATCGTATTGTCCAATGGCTTGTGTGATGTTCTGTTGAACTTCGTTGTTGGTCATGTGCTGGGTATAGGAAGTGCCCTGGAGTGTTCTGGAGCACCTCCTCTCCATGCTTTGTATTCTTCGTTGTAACCCCGAAGCACATAATAATAATTTATTTTAATTTAAAATAATAATAATAATAATAATAATAATAATAATAATAATAATAATAATAATAATAATAATAATAATGCATGATGCTATCATGCTTTTTTCTTCAATCGAACTCAAAGCGCGTCGATCTATAGAAGGCGGAAATGAAATCTATTTTTATTTGTGAACATTGACTGCATCCAATACCATAACTGAAGGGAGGGAAGAAACCGCAGTACCCGGAGAAAACCATCGGTGACCTCAATAGTCTCATTAAAGATCGCACCTTACCCTTGCGGGATTCGAACCCCCCACCAACTTTGGGCTTAGGAAACCGACGACTACAACCAGCTATTTAAACTACTAATTAAACCAACTGCGCCCACCAGACCACTTACCTCCCCTGTTGGCATATGAGTAATACGCCTATGGGTCAGATTGTAGAGACCACAAATGCGTCCCTTTGGACAGCGGATGAAGAATAATAACAAAATTAACAGTAACTTTCTCAATCTCTTAAATCCTGTAGTCTCCCTCTGCTCCATGCACATTTACCGTCACGCGCGTGCTCACGCCCACGCACACACCCGCTAGTCCTCCCAACAACAACACAAAATCATGATCATAATCATAATTATCCTCCAAAGTATGCTTCGCGTCCTGAAGGGAATCGGATCCCTTTTCTTTGTAATTATGTAGCCTATACGGTTGTCAGTTACATAACATTGACGCAAGCAAGCATCACAGGATATACTTGCTCCGATTTTAAATAATCTGTAACGAGGTGAACGCGCACCGTTACAAGAGGTATTAGTTTCCTCTAAGAACTTGCCCCAGTTGAGGATTTTGTTGTTGTAGTCCTATAGAATATTTTTTCTGTCTACGTCAGCATTATCAATATAAATGTTAACGGCATTACTGTTCACTTTTACAAAATAATGTGAAGTGAAATGCCAACGTTAAATGATCAGTTACCTGTGTGGTTGTATGTGTGTGAGTGTGTATGTTTGTGTGGGTGCGTTTATGTATGCGTGTGTGTGCGTGTTTATGTGAACCATTAGTGGTCCATTTCGTATATTGGTTAGTGAACAAAGTCTACAGCATCCAACGCTAAGTGGTCATGAAACTTCTCTGAAGTTTTCCCTTGCCTAATTCCATCTGAAGACACCCTGGCCTATACGGGTCTTTTGTCACTTTTACTGTTCTACTTATCCTATCCTATCCTATCCTATCCTATCCTATCCGGTAACTCGAAAGAGGTTGGGGCATCACAGATGATCGTTTAACTAACGTATTCCATCTACTCTGTCCTCAGCAACCCTCATGGCTTCGTTCAGTGTCAAGCCAGTTAATTCTCGAATGTTGTCCTCCCACCTCTGTTTCTCTGTCTCCCTCTTCCTTTGCCTCCTTGTACCGGGCCTTGCAGGATGGTCTTTTCAAGGCCAGATGCTCTGGTGACGTGGCCTGGCCATACCATCGGAGTTTCCGTTTCTTCACCATGTCATCGTTTGTCCAATGGCTTGCGTAATGGTCTGTCGGACTTCGTCGTTGGTGATGTGCTGAGTATAGGCAATGCCAAGAAGTCCTCTGTAGCACCTCATCTCCATGCTTTGTATTCTTCGTTGTAGATCTGCTGTGAGGACCCAAGTTTCACTATGATTTGTTCAGCTTGGGGTTTCAACCTATTGAGTACTATTATCAGGACATTACAGGGATGGCTGATGAGGCGGTAATTTTCACACTCCTGAAGGCTACCCTTTTTGGGAAGACTGATGACAAGCGACTGGGTCCACTTATGAGCAGCGGTGCAAATTTCCCTCCAATTGTGGCTTTGAATATTTTTGCCACCTCCGGATCTTGCAGTTTGTCCAGGTCGAACTTCCGTTTGTGCACTTTGCTGTGTTTACTCTCTTCAAGTGGAGCCGGAAAGACATCATTACGGGATCGTGGTAACTTCCGACGACGTGTTCTCCTGGAAAGTGCGTGTCCTGCCAATGTTGATGCTTGATCTGAAGCGTTTCTTGACCATGATGTAGTCAACCTGGTTGTTATGCTCTCCGCTGGGACTGTGCCATGTCCATTGTTTGGATTTTTGTAGGGACCAAGCGTGTTTGCCAGTATCAGATTGTTGTATCTGGCAAACTCCAAGAGTCTCAAACCTCTGTCATTTGTCTCCTTATTGCACTTGTGGCACGCATCTTGACAAACCTTGGCATTCCAGTCGCCTTGCACTATGGCTATGCCCTTCTTCGGCACTTGGTCAAGGACAGCCTGCAGATGTTAATAAAAAAAATCATCGACTTCGCTGTCGTCATAGTCTGATGCAGGGGCATAGGCATGGATGATGGTGATGTTGAAAGGGCTTCTCTCAGAGGGATGGTAATGAGTCTACTGGAAACTGGGCGGCAACCCACTACAGTGGCTAGAATGTCTTTGTGGACCAAGAATCCAACCCCGTGTTTGTACCTGCCATTTCTCCCGCTGAGATAAAGCTATTGACCTTTGTCGGTCGTTGTTTTACCTAGCATTTTCGGCGCAGTTCGCTGATTCCTAAAATGTTCCATCGATAGTGGACCAGCTCGTTCGCCAGGTCTTCTCATTTTCCCTCCGCAGTTAGGGTCCTGACATTCGAGGTTCCTATGACGATGTTGTCTCTCGGCCGGATCTTGGTAATTTGTCCATCAGTAACACACTTATCATCTCCGTCCTGATGGCTGTTCTACAGCCTTGGCAAATCTTCATCTTCCTCGCTATCGTCATCGTTAAAGTCATCGTCGACATTGATGTCATCATCGTGGTTGAATTCTTTATTATTACATGGCTGCCGTATTCAATGCATACCAACATCAGTGACACTGTCGTCAACTTAAAGTCAGCTTCTTTGTCGTCGTTGTTTTTAGCATCATCGTCTTGAATGTAATTCTGTTGAGGATGTGGTTTATTAAACGTTATCACAATAATCATTGCCTTCTTCCTCATGTTTGTTCATCATTACTATTACCATCATCAGATCGGCGTCATTTGTCGATGATATTGCCGTTGTATCAAAATAGTGGTCATCCATATTTTCAGTAGCACTGTCTCCACTATAATCAGTACTGTCGTCGTCATCATCATCATCATTATAATCATCATCGTCCGTCATCATAATAATCATCATCATCATCATCATCATCATCATCATCATCATCATCATCATCATCATCACCCATCATCATAATTATCTTCTTCTTCTTCTTCTTCTTCTTCTTCTTCTTCTTCTTCTTCTTCGTCATTGTCGTTTTTATCATTGTCGTCGCCGCCGACGTTATAATCAGAATAAAAATCATAAGTGATAAAGCTCACCTTCTCTTTCTCCTTCGCCTTTGTGTTCTCATCATCAGTATGATCTTATTCGTCTTGACTCACCCACCCACCCCCTCCCACTACCCTCCCTTCCTCTTCTCCCCTCACCCCCAAACCCCTCCCACACCCACCTTTTTTTTTTTTTTTTTTTTTTTTTTATAATTCATTGATATTTTTCCGACAAAGAAGCTACATTAGCTGCGAGGACTTGCTCGTAAGAGGTTGTGGCGTAGAGGAGAAGGGTCATCGCCTGGGGTCTACTGACCTCAGGACCTAATCAGCCTCGTTTTCTGCTCCATCCTGGGCGTCAGCCAGACACGCTTGGGACTGCTGATGCAGTGCCAGCTTCCATGAAGGCCGACAACAATTTGAGCTTCAAGGCTACTAAGATTGAAACGAAGCTGTTTGAAGCAAAACCCTCGGCAGCCTCTGATATCCGAGTTATACAAGGCATACGGGGGTTGGTAGAGTATCATCCTCCTGATCAGCTGGGAACTGTTGAGGTAACGTGTTTTTTTGTTTGTTCTCTCAATGAAGACTTAGAGGGATTACTAAAAGCATTATTCTGTCAGTCTTGAGCTGCTGTGGTAGTAAACTAGTAGTAAACGTTAGTAGTAGTTTTAGTGAGATATCAGAGACGGGAGAGTTTAACAACAAGTAGTATTGAGACCGCGTGGAAATGTTGAGGCAACGTCAGTTTTAATGATGAAAGATGGAGAGAGGGGAAATCTCTTTACCAGGGATGCGTACTTCTAGACATCGAAAGTGGATTGTAGAAAGTGATCATTTTCGCGACCATAGGACATTTAATGACAACGGAGGGCTTCTTATGTATGTCATTGTTTTTAGGTGGTTATGGTGGTGATTACTATGATGATGATGATAATGATGATGATGACGATGATGATGATGACGACGACAACGATGATGACGATGGTTGGTTTGGGTCCTATCCTCTCCTATCCTATTCGTAACTCTGAGGTCGTAGGGGCACCACAGATGATCGTTTAACCTGCGTACTCTATCTTTCCCTGTCCTCAACAACCCTGATGGCTTCGCTCAATGTCAAGCCAGTCCATTCTCGAATGTTGTCCTCCCACCTCTTTTTCGGTCTCCCTCTTATTCTACCTCCTTGCACTGTGCCTTGCAGGATGGTCTTTGCAAGGCCTGATGATCTGGTGACGTGGCCATACCATCGAAGTTTCCGTTTCTTCACCACTGTGGGCAGGTCATCGTGTTGTCTAATGGCATGTGTGATGGTCCGTCGGACTTCGTCGTTGGTCATGTGCTGGGTATAGGAAATACCCAGAAGTCTTCTGTAGCACCTCGTCTCCATGCTGTGTATTCTTCGTTGTAGATCTGCTGTGAGGGTCCATGTTTCGCAAGCGTATAGGAAGATGGAGATGACAAGGGAGCACAGCAGCCTTACCTTGGAATGTAGACTGATGGTCTTGTCTTTCCAAATGGGCTTGAACCTTGCCATGGAAGCAATTGTTTGTGCGATCCTGGAGAGTACTTCCTTTCGGGACCCATTGTCTGATACAATGGCTCCTAAATATTTGAATATATGCACTGTGTTGAGGGATTGGCCTTGGACTTTGGTGTCCATGTTGATGCCATTGGTGTTTTTGGTCATCATTTTGGTCTTCCCTGCACGTATTTCCATTCAATAGGCTCTGGAGGTGGTTTCAACTCTCTGTCCCAGCTGTTTAAGTTCTTGTTCCTCTACAGCCAACCCATCAATGTAATCCGCAAAACGAAGGTTGGAAATTGCTCTACCCCATATGCTGACTGTGCCTTCGTGATCTGCAAGAGCATCTGGTTTGGGTACTGATATTTGTTTTTAATGGAGAACTCAGGCGTTAAGTATCGAGAGCTTAAGTAATAATAGGTAATAATAATTACATACTATATCTTGGCACGTGAATCACAGGAGATCTTTATGTGCATTTGTGTGAGAGGGCGTGCGTGCGTGCGCGACCTTGTGTGTATGCGTATATATGTGTGTTTGTGTGTGTGCATGTGTGTGTGTGTTTGTGTGTGTGCATGCACGTGTATGTGTAGGTACGCGTGTGTTTGTGTGTGTATGTCCTATCCTATCCTATCCTATCCTTCCCATCACTCCAAGATCGTTGGGGCACCACAGATGATCGTTTAACCAGGGTACTTCATCTTTCTCTGTCCTCAGAAACTCTCATGGCTTCGCTCAATGTCAAGTCAGTCCATTCTCGAATGTTGTCTTAACATCTTTTTCTCTTTCTCCCCCTCCTTCTGCCACCTTGCACCGTGCCTTGTAGGATGGTCTTTGCAAGGTCTGATGCTCTGGTGACGTGGCCATATCATCAGCGTTTCCGTTTCTTCACCACTGTAAGCAGGTCATCGTGTTGTCCAATGGCTTGTGTGATGGTCTGTCGGACTTCGTCGTTAGTGATGTACTGGATATAGGAAATGCCCAGAAGTCTTCTGTAGCACCTCATCTCCAAGATTTGTATTCTTCGTCGTAGATCTGCTGTGAGGGTCCATGTTTCGCAAGCGTATAGGAAGATGGAGATGACAAGGGAGCGCAGCAGCCTTACCTTGGAAAGTAGACTGATGGTCTTGTCTTTCCAAATGGGCTTCGACCTTGTTAGGGCAGCAGATGTTTGTGCGATCCTGTAGAGGACTTCTTGTCGGGACCCATTGTCTGATACAATGGCTCCTAAATATTTAAATATATGCACTGGGTTGAGGGATTGGCTTTGAACTTTGATGTCCGTGTTGATGCCTTTGGTGTTGTTGGTCATCATTTTGTCTTCTCTGCACATATTTCCATTCCAAAAGCTCTGGAGGTGGTGTCAAGCCTCTGTACAAGCTGTTCAAGTTCTTGTTCCTCTTGATCTTGCGTGTTTGTGTGTTCGTGTGTGTGTATTTATGTGTGTGTTTGTGTGTGTGTGTATTTAAGCGTTCACACTATGGGTTGTCAATACCAATTGCATACCATGCAGAGTCTTACTAACCTATATTCTACTGGGGTGTTCTGCCTGTGTGTGTGTGTGTGTGTGTGTCGTTGTGTGTGTGTGTGTGTGTATGTATGTATGTTTACAGCGTTAATGGCACTGCCATATATAAGGACTATGATGCAGAAGCTGAAATCTGACGCTTCGTGTGACCCAGCTGCTTCAGTTTCCATACAAACGTGCCTCAGCAAAACGGCTATTCTTTCACTTCCTGCCAGTGCAGTTAGTACCAGAGAACACTTTTTTTGTGTGTGTGTGATCGACTTCTTGCAGAGGCGGATCGACGAGATTATGACAGAAAAATGAAGTCTAATGTTGCATTCGTTCGATAGGCCGCGCATCCTTGTTACTGCGGTACTGTACATAACTCCAGTGTGTGCTTACAAAGTTACCGATGAGCCTTGAATATGGATTTTGCTGGAGAAGTGTTCTATTCGTGTCATCTTCCTCTTCCTCCTCCTCCTCCTCCTCATCATCATCATCATCATCATCATCATCATCATCATCATCATCATCATCATCATCATCATCATCATTAATGATTGCGTAAGAGTACTCAGATTTAGTGCAGCGCCACCCAGGACAAGGAGAACTGGGACGTTCTAACGACTTTTTCAGCTCTGTTGGGTCGGGTCTAAGAGGTCGTGTCCGGGGCTCCGCAACCTACACGAATTCGTGTTTCCATAGTAGCGAATCCAACAAAACCAGATCACCCAAACCGAAGCAACGATAGAAAGTCCCCAAAATCGAACTACAACATTAAGAGATCGCGCGTCTCAACTGAAGAAGCATGATAGAAAATCCCCCAAATCAAACTCCAAAACCAAATAAGCTGTTCTCTTTAAGTGCAACATGCGCTGCCGAGCATTTTTTGGTTACCTGTTGCGAGGTGCTGCTTAACAGGATACCTACAGCATAACAGGGAGAAAAAAAAACAGTGTTGAATGCGTGTGCTGCAATATATGTGTATTTAGTCCATGTTTTTACGTAGTGGTGTGTGTTTAATTGTACAGGAAAACCTTCAATAACGATGCGTTTTTACTCCGCACTTTGAATGCGAAAAATTAAATAATGATTTGGCACTCCCTGGATATGAGACACCTTATTACAGCGGAAATCACGACGGAATAAGCAACGCCGAAAGGTCTTTGTGAAGCCTCATAAAAGAAAGAAGTCTTTGTGTGCGGCACATTTACAACAGTGAAGAGATTTCGTTTCAAACGACCCGAGAGCAAAGGCGACGTGATATCTAAAAGTGGTGAGAACGTGTGTTGTTTCAGATCGTAGTTTTGTTCGTTGTTTGAAATATTAAACAAAACCTCAACAATTGTGAAGCAATAGGAAATTCCAGGAAAAACCCTAAACAAACTTAGGAGTAATTAGTTTATCGAGTTACTATAGTTTGTCACGTTATTTGGGCCAGCATCTAAGATTATAATTTCCATGTGATGATATATAATTTCTGAATTTGAAATGTAATATTTCAATAACTACTTTAAAAGGTGGCAGAGATGTGAGGAAAGTGGGAAATGATGTTGATGTTGTTGTTTTGCATAGCGCCATCTCCACGTAAGTGGACATGCTCAGTGTGCATGAAGGGCGGAGGTAATACAGAAAAAATCGGGCTGCTGCCATTAGATTAAAAGTAACAAAATGTCCATGTGATATTCTTACAGATCTGAGGTTAAAAGGGCCAATATGTATTTTTGACTAGATACATGTTGTTGTTGTTGTTGTTGTTGTTGTTGTTGTTGTTGTTGTTGTTGTTGTTGTTGTGGTTGTTGCCTTTTCGAATGCAAAGTGACGGCAAGTGGCGTGACCAAGTTCTTAGTCTTTCTCTCCTATCCTATCCCGTAACTCGAAGGTCGCTGGGGCACCACAGACGATCGTTTAACCAGCGTACTCCATCTTTCTCTGTCCTCAGCAATTCTCATGGCCTCGCTCAGTTTCAAGCCAGTCCATTCTCGAATGTCTCCCTCTTCCTCTGCCTCCTTGCACCGTGCCTTGGAGGATGGTCTCTTCAAGGCCTGAGGCTCTGGTGACGCGGCCATACCATCGGATTTTCAGTCTCTTCATCACTTGAGCATGTCATCATGTCATCATGTTGTCCAATAGTTTTTGGTCTGTCGGACCGTCATTGGTGATGTGCTGAGTATAGGAAATGCTCAGGAATCCTCTGTAGCACCCTATCTCCATGTCTTGTATTCTTCGTTGTAGATCTACCGCGAGAGGGTCCATGTTTCGCAAGCGTATAAAAAGATGAAGATGACAAGGGGGCGCAGCAGCCTTAACTTGGAATGTAGACTGATGGTCCTGTCTTTCCAAATGAGTTTCAATCTTGTCAGGACAGCAATTGTTTGTGCGATTCTGGGAAGGACGTTCTGTTGGGACCCATTGACTAATGCAATGGCTCCTAAATTTTGAAGTTATGCACTGTGTTGAGGGACTGTACTTTGATGTCTGTGTTGATGTCATTGGTGCTGTTAGTCATCATTTTAGTCTTCTCTGCACTTATTTCCATTCCATAATCTCTGGAGGTGGTGTCAATCCTCTGTACCAGCTGTTAAAGTTCTTGTTCCTCTCCAGCCAATTCATCAATGTCATCCGCAAAACGGAGATTGGAGATTGCTCGCTCTACCCACTATGCTGACTTTACCTTCGTGATCTACAAGGGCATCTGACAGGATATGCTCTAGGAACATGTTGAAGAGTGTTGGAGAGAGTAGGCATCCTTGACGCACACCGATTGTTGTTCTGAACCAGTTCCCAATGGCACTGTTGTGGAAGACTGCACTTATAGCCCTGTCATACAGGCTTTTGATGACTTCAATAATTTTAGGGCTGATGTTGTACACTCTCATGGTTGCCCACAGAGCTGCATGCCAGACTCTGTCAAACGCGTTCTTGAAGTCTATAAACACGTGATATAGATGTTGTTGGTGCTGTAGGTATTTCTCGCAGATTATTCTGAGGTAAGGCTGCTGCGCTCCCTTGTCATTTCCATCTTACTTTACGCTTGCGAAACACGGACTCTCACAGCAGATCTACAACGAAGAATACAAAGCATGGAGATGAGGTGCTACAGAAGACTTCTGGGCATTTGCTATACACAGCACATCACCAACGACGAAGTCCGACAGACCATCACACAAGCCAATGGATAACACGATGACATGCTCACAGTGGTGAAGAAACAGAAACTCCGATGGTATGGACACGTCATATCATGCCTTGCAAAGACCATCCTGCAACGCGCAGTGCAAGGAGGCAGAAAGAAGGGAGACAGAAATAGAGGTGGGAGAACAACATCCGAGAATGGACTAGCTTGACACTGAGCGAAGCCATGAGGGTTGCTGAGGACAGAGAAAGATGGAGTACGCTGGGTGAACGATCATCTGTGGTGCCTCAACGACCTTCAAGTTATGGGATAGGATAAAATAGGATATTTCTGAGGTTAAAAATCTGTTCAGTGGTACTTCGTCCTCCCTTGAATCCTGCTTGTTCTTCAGCTATGATTTGTTCAGCTTAGGGTTTCAACCTTTTGAATATTATATTTAGGATTACTTTGCTGGGATGGCTGATGAGGCTGATGGTGGGGTAATTTTCTCACTCTTGTGTTCGACCAAATATAACGAACAGATGTATATGAGTAAAAAGGATGGACAAAACGAGGAGGAAGAAGAAATAGTAGTAGTAATAGACGATGCAGATGAGGATCATTTTAACTCCCTCCATTGCTATATATATCCTTCACTTAGAACTTTGGAACTTTGTCCTTTTATAACACATACAACAAATCCACAACATATTGAACTGGGATCCTAGCCCATGGGCGGTATAGCTTGAGAAAGGTAGGTAGTGGGGCGGGGAGTAGAGGTAGTCTAATGGTAGAGCTTTGGCTTGCGGATCTGAACGTCCCGAGTTCGAGCCCTGGCCGGGCCATTGTGTTGTGTCCCTGGGACACTTTATTTCATTCATTGTGTTGTGTCCCTGGGACACTTTACTCCCGTTTCCAACTCCTTCGGATGAGAGTATAAACCGAGATCTAGTCTGTGTTTCGCATACATTCCATCATAACGGACTTTATAGATCCTGACGCTCATATCCTAGACGGGTGAGTGCCGGTGACAAGAACACACCCAGCATGCACTTGGTCACTAGGTCCTTCTTCCCCATCCCTGGCTGCCCAGGATTGTGCTCAGTTGTCCAGGCGTCAGACCATGCGCCCAAAGGCTGCAGGTGGGCGTCTCGGGAGGTTTGAGTTAGATCCTGCATCGGCAAGCGCCTTGAGTGGCTCTTGAGTTGGTAAAGCGATATATATCAAGGAGTACTAAAGCCGTCTCCTGTCTGTAGTACTCCTTGATATATATATGAGAGCACTAAAACTACATAACATTAAATTATACACGAACAAATAACGACGGCTCGGCATGAATACAATATGTCTAGCAATATTGGTGGCATCACACAGTAGTAGTCAAAAAAAGGCAAAGAAACAACAATAACAACAACAAAACCCTAAACATTTTGAACAAGTACAAGAGCAAACGAAAAGAAAAAAACAACAAAACAACATTCACGTTGCGATTTTAAAACAATTGCAATAGTGGAAAAACGAAGAAACGGGTGAAGTACTTTCCAGCGAGTACACGAATAACACGCACACACACACATACACACACACACACACATACACACACGCACACAGAGTTGACCACAATGCAATATTTAAGGAATTCACAAAGAAGAAAAAAGCAATGCAGCATCATTCAGAAATTTAAAAATATAATTCCAATCAAACGTCTGAATTCGTTAGTCTGCTTTTGGATTTTGAACTCATTACTGGTTTAATTTATAAACATTCGGGTGATTCCTACTCCATCTTTCTCTGTTCTCAGCAACGTCATGGACTGGTTTAACACTGAACGAAGTCATGAGGGTTGCTGAGAACAGAAAAAGATGGAGTACGCTGGTTAAACGATCATCTGTGGTGCCCCAGCGACCCTTTGAGCTACGGGATAGAATAGGATAGAATAGGGTGATTCCATTTTTTTTTACAAATTGTTTTACTTGTCCAGGTGTAAGTTTCTTGTCAAGCCTCATGACAGCAGCAATCTAACAGATCGAACTGACGAACACTCTCAAAGCGACTGCATCTCTCATGCCTTCCTTAAAACAGCCCGACAAGCTGAGGGACTAAATCAATAGATAGTTGAAGACGAGTTTGAAGAAGTTAGATTAAAAGACGATGATGAAGAAGTTTGATGACGAAAATGGTGTTGTTGGAAAGACACCGGATTAACTAATTGTATAGTCTGCGGGGACCTCGAGACAGTGATTGGTTAATTAAATCGAATTTTGTACACACTTTTAGTGCAACACGTTTAGCCAGCCACTGTTTCAGCCTGGTTCCATCAGCTAGGTACCTAGATAATGTTATTCCGGTTCACGAGTTTGTGGAGTGCTTTTACAGTACCTTGATATAACTGTATGCAACGTAAAAGTAAAAGGTGAGTGCACGTGTGTATTACAGCATAATAAGCTTCGAGAGGAGAGCTATGTGTTGCTTCGCATTCATTAAACTAAATTTTGATCACAGCACTCGTATGTTGTTGTTGTTGTTGTTTCTTC
This sequence comes from Oncomelania hupensis, assembly GCA_036898135.1. Classification (NCBI taxonomy): domain Eukaryota; kingdom Metazoa; phylum Mollusca; class Gastropoda; order Littorinimorpha; family Pomatiopsidae; genus Oncomelania; species Oncomelania hupensis. The sequence continues at coordinate 45,905,760 of CM072518.1, read as the reverse complement.
AATTATTTAATGACTCTTTTTGCTACAGTGTAAGCTTCGAGGTTACTGACATAAATGTCATTTTATGTAGACCCATAGGGCCTCGCTTTATTCAACTATATTAACACATTTCTTTGTGGATCATTTTATGTTTAAATTTATT
>CM072518.1:45875618-45900618 GCA_036898135.1 Oncomelania hupensis | reverse complement strand
TGAGCGCATGGCAAACCCTTTTGAATGGCAGTGAGACTGATTCTGTTTTGTAGGTCTTGATTATAATTTGGTTTGTCATGCCCGATTCCCCGTACAAATTAGTTAGTTAGTTAGTTAGTAACCTCTCACAAGATAACGCAAATAGGGACGCGTTACACTACACTCCAAGGTAAGGGTGCTGCGCTCCATTGTCATCTCCATCTTCCTATACGCTTGCGAAACATGGACCCTCACATCAGATCTACAGGAAGAATACAAAGCATGGAGATGAGGTGCTACAGAAGACTTCTTGGCATTTCCTATACCCAGCACATCACCAAGGACGAAGTCCGGAAAGACCATCACTCAAGCCATTGGACAACACGATGACATGCTCACAGTGGTGAAGAAACGAAAACTCCGATGGTATGTCCACGTCACCAGAGCATCAGGCCTTGCAAAGACCATCCTGCAAGGCACGGCGCAAGGAGGCAGAAGAAGATGGAGACCGAAGAAGAAGTGGGAGGACAACATTCGAGAATGGACTGACTTGACACTGAACGAAGCCATCAGGGTTGCTGAGAACAAAGAAAGATGGAGTACGCTGGTTAAACGATCATCTGTGGTGCCCCAAGGACCTTTGAGCTACGGGATAGGATAGGATAGGATAGGATAGGATAGGATACGATAGGATAGGATAGGATAGAATGTTCAGTATTTCTATGCATTATATACCAATTTATCTACAATCGAAAATAGATTAGCATATGAAATTTAGTATGACTAGATTTCGTTTTGGTGTGTTAGACCTCGCTGTTCATTATTACCGCTTTTAGTAAGTGACTGATAGCGAGTTATTATGTCCCTTGTGTAAAACATCAAGAGATGACGAAGTGCATTTTGTGTTACGCTGACCATTTTTTGAAAATTTCAGAAAACAATTCATTGCGGCTAAGTTTGTGAGAAACCCATACGATTTAGCTTTAATATTTTGCTGTCATCGACAACTGTTGGAAGGTTATGTATATTTCTGTACAAAGCGCTTAAAATGAGGAAGATAGAAATTTCGTATGGTTCATTGATTCGATTCCTTTGATTGAGTGTTCGTTATATAGGTTTATCTTGTTTGTAAATTCACTGTGCACACCCATTCAATTGGGGGCATAGGCCTTATACGGAATAAAGCATCCGTATTAGTATTCATATTCTCTCTCTCTCTCTCCCTCTCCCCCCCCTCTCTCTCTCCCTCTTTTTCTCTGTGTCCCCCCTGTCTGTCTGTGTATTTATCTCTGTCTGTCTGTTTCATTTTCTCTCTGCCTGTCTGTGCTCACCTGCTTGATAAAAGAGAAACATATTTTGGATCAATACCTTTCAAAGAGATTTTTAAACTATGCAATGGTCAACACTTGTTTCAATTTTTACATGATGTTGGTTTGTTTTATCGCATATAAACCATGCTGTTTTGTTTTGGATTTTATTGAGAAAACCGAATTTAGTGATTTGATTGAGGAAAGAGAACATGTTTTTAATACATCAGTTTCAAAGAAGACTTTTCAAGAGGTGTTATGTGAAAGTTTGTTTAAGTATTTAAGAGTAACAGATATATATTTTAAGATTTGAACCACTTTTATAGCATTTTAAGATAACGTCTCTCTGGTCCTGATTTGGCTCGGAAGAGTCCGCTGGACCTAAAGCAATAACCATGTAATGTAATGTAATGTAATGTAATGTAATGTCTCTCACTGTTTTCCTCTAATTCCATCTTTGCTCTTTGTTTGGGAAGGTGGTTGGGACTGATGGCTAGAAAGAGGTGTGGATGGTTTTAGATGCGGAGGAGGGACGTAGTGATCTCGGGTAGGAAGGAGGAAGATTTGCTGTTAATTAGCCTTTTCTTTTTTCTTTTCAAGCCAGGACGAGAGAACTACAACGTCAGAACAAACCATGGCATGTCCAGTGAATCTAGATTTGGAGTACATCAACATTTCGTGTCTTGACGTGCACTGTACCTTGCAGTACGGTTTTTGCAAGACCCGATGATCTGGTGACGTGGCCATACCATCGGAGTTTCCGTTTTTTCACCACTGTGAGCAGGTCATCGTGTTGTCCAATGGCTTGTGTGATGGTCTTTCGGACTTCGTCGTTGGTGATGTGCTGGTTATAGGAAATGCCCAGAAGTCTTCTGTAGCACCTCATCTCCATGCTTTGTATTCTTCGTTGTAGATCTGCTGTGAGGGTCCATGTTTCGCAAGCATATAGGAAGATGGAGATGAGCGAGGGAGGGAGCGCAGCAGTCTTACCTTGGAATGTAGACTGATGGTCCTGTCTTTTCAAATTGGCTTCAACCTTGCCAGGGCGCAAACTTGTTTTTTCCAACCTAGTTCCAGTCATTCGCCCAAAAAGGCAATCACCGAAGTCGAACGAAGCTCTCCGATGTGTTACGAAATGATGCTTGCATGACTACGACTAGTTGACATTAAAAATGATCGCTGTTGCTTCTAATTCTGTTCGATGTACACAGATTAGCATTTCGCAACGTATACTTTGTTATTATCGACCATATTTAATAGTTGCGTTCCTTGATATGCATTTTGTTAGTTCTCAGCAGTTGGCTAATAATAACATTCCCCATTTCCTGCCTAGAACCAAGTAGACACTGTTATACAGTATACATAGGCTTAATCTACATTATAGAATTATTATAAGACAATCTTCGCGCAGCGAAGAAGCTCACTAGCTGAATATAATTATTAGACCTGTATTGTTTGTTTTATACGTAAATAAATGTATAAACTATATCTATTCTAAATAATAATATTTAGGTCTATACTTTATAATATTTGAATCTTTAAATTTCCGGTGAAGAACGAGTAGGCTAAGCGAATTTTTTTTAATAACTCGAGATCAGAGTTAAATTAATAGTTAGTTAGTTATTCATTGCTTACAGGGTCCAGCGGACTGCAAAGAGCCGAATCAGGACCACAAAATCAAGATAACTCGAGATCAGAGTTAAATTAATAGCTAATTAGTTATTCATTGCTTACAGGGTCCAGCGGACTGCAAAGAGCCGAATCAAGACCTCAACTTCGTTAGTAGTAGTAGTAGTAGTAGTAGTAGTAGTAGTAGTAGTAGTAGTAGTAGTAGTAGTAGTAGTAGTAGTAGTAGTATAGTGATTTAGTTAAATCTGTAATTTATTTATTTATTTATTTATTATTATTATTATTATTATTATTATTATTATTATTATTATTATTATTATTATTACTTTAAAAAAAAAAGGAATAGTGTGCTGCTGTGCGTGCTCAATGGTGTAAATATGGTCAGTGACGTTTTGTTTGTTTTTGCTGAAGTTGGGTGTAACCCGAAATATTCAGATGGTGTTACTGGTTATTTTTTCTTATACATTTACCAAAGTTTTCAGATGATTTATGGAAATTTCCGCCTACCACGCAACATTTTTTTTAATACGTGTTTCTCATTAAAATACATATCATTGAAATACATATAACAAATTTACTGTATCAGTTAAAAAGAATAATATTATTTAAATAAATAATTGCTTTGGTGCTTGCAATACAAATGTGACGGTTTTTTTTAGACCATTATAAACTTGCTTTGCCTTGTGCTGAAGGGACATCAACGTATCCATAGCGCATTGAAGTTTTGTCATGGTTTTATTGTTGATATAGATGTGAAATCGTTGTATGTGTGCATTATGTGTTATGTATTACTTTTTCTTTTTATTACTAATTGTGTCAGTATATTAATCATCATACATGTAAAATAATAATAATACTAACTGCTTCGAAATGCGAATCTCGACTTGACTTAGAGCTTGAAGCTGTGCAGATCGAAATAGAATTAGATCTGGAAGCAACAGCGGCTATTTTTTATGCACGGATGTTTCACCACAGGCTCTGAAGTCTTTTCTTTCGTCTTTGTAAACTCGTGGTCCTCCTACATACGTACGTAGTATAGTAAGTAATTGAGGCCTACGAAAGACGAGACTTCCCAGCCTGTGGTTTCACGTAGTCCTGCCAGCATTCGTTCGTAAAACATTGGATAGCTTCTCTCGACTCGGAGAGCTTCGTTCGACTTCGGTAATTGCTTTTTTTCGGCGAATGACTGGAACTAGGTTGGAAAAAACAAGTTCGCTGCCAGGGCAGCAGTTGTTTGTGCAATCCTGGAGAGGACTTCCTGTCGGGACCCACTGTCTGATACAATAGCTCTTAAATATTTGAAGCTATGCGCTGTGTTGAGGGATTTGCCTTGGACTTTGATGTCCGTGTTGATGCCATTGGTGTTGTTGGTCATCATTTTGGTCTTCTCTGCACTTATTTCCATTCCAAAGGCTCTGGAGGTGGTGTCAAGCCTCTGTACCAGCTGTTCAAGTTCTTATTCCTCTTCAGCCAATCCATCAATGTCATCCGCAAAACGAAGGTTGGAGATTGCTCTTCCCCTTATGCTGACTGTGCCTTCGTGATCTGCAAGGGCATCTGACATGATGCGCTCTAGGAGAAGAAAATGACAAGAAGAAGAAAAATGAACATTTTCCTTCCGTTTGAAATTTTTATAATGTATTTTTATCCCATTCCTCCTCTTTTTTCTTTCTCTCTTTGTTCTACTTCTCCAATTTGCCTGTCCATAGTTGTTGGAATTATGTGTAAACTACGTTCGCGTTTGTGTTAGTACCTCCGTTTCGCCCTGTGTGGTACGACTCTATTTTCCGCAGATGGATAAAGCAGATCTATGTTGTTTTCTCACATGATCCACATAACACTATATAATACTTAAGAAACATTTCTTGAATGTATATAAAGTCATGTGTGCGTGAGGGTGTGTGTATGTGAGGGTGTGTGTGTGTGTGTGTGTGTTTGAGGAGTATATGTATTAGTATGAGTGAATGTCTAAAATCATTTAAATAAACGAACAGACCTTCACCCCTTATAGAAACAATCGTGCTTCCCTCCACTCCAGCAACAAACGTATCTCTGGTCCTCCTTAATGTACGCAGTCGTCTCCCGATGAAATCGGGACTCTGTGGGTCAAGTCTCGATACTCTCTCCGTTTACTCCTGGACATCACGTCCATCTCTATACTGACTGGCCTAGACAATAGCCACACCATTCTGCCTCCGATATCATCAATAGGAGGCACTGACCTTGCTAAATCGGGCAGCATACGAGTCTCTAAGTGGGGTGTACGGTAATGGTGTTTTCACAGTGGAGTATTCCAGAAATGTCCCGTTGAGTGCTCTGACCTACTTTACGTGGTAGGTGAAATTTGGTGCATCCAAGTAGAACACACCGAATTACTTTTTACTAAATTGATTGTTCTTGTATAGTTCGCTTACTCATTCAAAATTGCTGCCCAAGCGCTATAGCGAGTGCAGGAGACCCAGCATGTAGGAAAGAGTTTTTTTTTGCAAAACGCAAGACTATGCTATCCACCGGTTTTATTTATATATTTTATTTTATCGTTCTTATATAGCGCTTTTCCAGCTTAAGAGCTGCTCAAGGCGCTGGCCGATACCGGATCTAACTCAAGCCTCCCGATTTGCTCTCTTGCAGCCTGTGGGCGCATAGTCCAACGCCCGAATGTAGTGCATGGGTAACTGAATATTGTGGAAATATTACTTGCATTTGCGGGAAAAAAAAATTAGTCCACATTCTTATAAAATGTGCTGATGTTAACAAGTTATTAGCAGCTGAATTGCAAAATGTAACCAATCTCCAAAATGGAGAGATTCATTGTTATTATAAGATTTGGACTGCTTTGATTTACAGTCCGATTGGGCAGTCCTTATAAAAATCGAGAGAGAGAGAGAGAGAGAGAGAGAGAGAGAGAGAGAGAGAGAGAGAGAGAGAGAGAGAGAGAGAGAGAGAAAGAAAGAAAGAGAGAGAGAGAGAAAAAGAGACAGAGAGAGAGAAAGAGAGAGAGAGACAGAGACAGAGACAGAGAGAGGGAAAGAGAGAGGGAAAGAGAGAGGGAAAGAGAGAGAAAGAGAGAGAGACTCACATTATCAAAATTTATTGCTGCTAATGTTCATAAGGGATTCTCTAACTAAAGTCAGTGACAACGACATGCGGCAACAGACTACAAAAATGATTGATGTGTACATATTTCAGTTGAGTTTCGTATGGAGAATGACATTTGACAGTGACTATGACAAAAGTCAATGAACTTATCACTTCGACGTGTATTTTGTTGTGGATATGTGTTGTCGTGGTTTACTGATGAATAAATGACGGTTCTGTCGATTTAATTCGGTTTTTGATGCGGCGGAATTGATTATTTTGATTCCTAAATTGCTTAAATCTGTTATGATCTGCACATTGAAGAACGTGAGAAACAGAGTGATATGGATTCTGTGAAACCGACTAGGAATTGTGTATGGTAGTTTTCATTTGTTTAAATTGTTACATTGTTAATAATTTAATTGCTCTTAGTGTGTGTGTGTGTGTGTGTGTGTGTGTGTGGGGGGGGGGGGGGGCATGTAGAAACGACGTTAGAGTGACACACTCATGGAACTCCACATGGTTTCTTTTGACTTTTTTGGAAGGGCGCCCTATTTTGACGTCAAAATAGTTCCCTGCTGAGTTAGAGCTGTTTTAGGCATAGGGTTAGGTTAAGGGTTAGGGTTAGGGTTAGGGTTAGGGATAGGTTCAAAAATTTGAAAATGTCAAAATAATGTCACGAAAATGAAAAGTGTGTCAAAATAATCCCTGTTTTTTTTCACAACAGTCATCATAATGTCGTTTTTACAAAAATGTGTGTGTGTGTGTTCATGGTCTAAAAAAACACAATATGTACAGACCTTAAATGAAATAAATGAATCCGACGCTCCGACGACTTGAGCTCAATCCTGGGCGACCGGAGATGGCGAGAAAAGACCTATTATAGTGCTTGCTTTATGCAGTCTACACTCACTCGTCTAAGACATGAGCGTCAGGATCTTTAAAGTCAGTATGATGGAATGCCTGCGTGCAGAGAGTAGACCTCGGTTTAAACTCTCATCCTATAGATATAAGAAACATACAGGCACCCAAATTGAGTATTAGAGAGAGAGAGAGAGAGAGAGAGTGTGTGTGTGTGTGTGTGTGTGTGTGTGTGTGTGTTTCCTTTGCATGTAAAATAATTCAAGATGGGACCATTAAAATGAAGAAAATCATCCTTGTGTCGCTGCCTTTTCGCTTTATGGATATCTAGTCAAAAAGCAGAGACGCACATAACCGTTGCCCTGCACTTCTAAGGAAAGGGAGGCGCTTTTCACCAGTGCCAATTACTCTTCAAAACACGGCTTCGTTCTGGCATCTCTCTCTCTCCCCCTCTCTCTTTGTTTCTCTCTCTCTTTTTTTGTTTCTCTCTACCTCTACCTCTCTCTCCACCCTCTCTCTCTCTCTCTCTCTCTCTCTCTTTCTTTCTTTCATTAAGTGTGGCAATTCACACTTTTCTGCTATCCTATGCACCAACGGGAATCCCCTCTATGAAAAATACTTCCGGTTTTTTTTTCTCCGCGTGTTTTAGTGAGTTATTTCCAAATATTCAAGAATAATAACATGTGTCACTGGCCACCTGTATCGTACCCTCACATATTTTTATTTTTTTTGCTGCAGTTTATTATCCCTTTCTATCGCCAGTGGCGCGCCTAAACCCTACCTATACCTAACATTATTTGTGAATTTTTGAAAAATATTCGGAAAAAACATAACGCCCAGATGCTGGCTCGAACCCACACCTGTCAGGCGCCATTGGTTTCTGGCTTGTGGACAAGGCAAGTTAGTCCCGCCTTAGCCCACTTGGCCACAACGCTAGCCTAACATTTTCAGTTACTTCGTGTTTTGTGAAGGTTGCGACGGCGAAGCTATGGAAACTACAAGAGTTTTCAGGTCCCGTTTCACTTTCTGTCGATGATCGACGCACCTCCGAAGTCGCCACAAATACAGGCCTCGACGATTGTTTTTGGCATTCTTTCACTGAGCATGTACTTCCTCCACCGTTTTTATACTTATCCCACTCGTTTTCTGGCTCTAACAATCGTCGTTTTCGGCAATTTGCCATATTTAAAAGTCACGCATCAAGCTTTGATAAAAGCAAAACAAGCAAAACCGGAACTTGGTTTCATATAACCTCGTTTTAATTTATAATGGCCATACCCACGAGTTTTTATGAGAGGTGCCGGAAAGTTGTGAATAGGCACGCACGAATTAGCGTTAAAAACTAGAGAAGCCACGTACGGTGTTTTAAGAATGTTAAAGCAATTCAAAGGTCTCAATATGACAATTTTGTTTAAGATACTTGACAGCAAAGTAACTTCTATTTTGTTGTATACCTCTGAGGTATGGGGTATCCATGAAGTTGCAGGCATTGAAAAGGTACACTTAATTGCTTGCAAACGATTTCTGGATTTACCCAGAGCCACCCCAAACAATATTGTATATGGCGAACTAGGAAGGTACCCCTTATATGTTAACTCCCGTTTGCGTTGTATAAAATACTGGCTTCAATTACTCCAGCTAGACGGAAATCGGCTGCCTTCAGTAGCTTACGCGATACTTGTCTCCCTAGATGGAAGAGAAAAAAGATGTTGGGCGAACATTACAGAATCGCTTTTTAGTACTGGCTTTGGAATTGTATGGCTTTATCAAGTAACTGGTAACCTAAATGCGTTTTTGCAAGTTTTTAAGGAAAGACTCATTGATATGTTTGTGCAAAACTGGCGCGCATCAATGTGTGAAAATCACATTACGATAACACTTCCTTTAAACTCTTATTTGTTACTGAAACATATCTAGACTATTTTTCAGTGCCTACTTTTCGACAGGCTGTTACAAAATTCAGAGCAGGAATGTTTCATGTAAATGCAAACTTACACCGATATGATGTTTTGTCCAGTCAAAAATGGTTATTTTGCCCTGATAATATTGATGAGGAACGCCATGTTTTGTTCGCTGTACAGGTCTCTTAGGAGTAAGTTTATATTTCCTAATAAGTACGACTTTGAGCAATTATTTTTTCCAGCGATATTTGGCCTGATATGACGCTTATAAAAGCTTTGTCTTGCTTCCTGGTTTATGCAGAGAAAATCAAGAAAAATGAAAATAACCGAAGTCCGTAATGCGGTTCAAATGTGAATATATCATAATTATGTTCTTCCCTGTATTATTTGTGTTGTTATTATTATTATTATAATTATTATTATTATTATTATTATTATTATTATTATTATTATTATTATTATTATTATTATTATTATTATTATTATTATTATTATTGGAGTTTTTTGTTTGTTTTATTTAATTGTTTTCATGACTCTTTTACTTTATTGTTTAATTAATTATTTTCCTTTTTCTTCCTGTATATTGTATTAGTTTATTATTGTGTGTGTGTGTGTTTTCTAAATCGCGCGACGCATCTAGGCGTCTGTTCAATATGCATGTAGTATGTAAATACGTTATTATGTACTTGCGAAAGGGGTGTGGCCTAAAGCAATGAACCAATCAGTCTCTCTCTCTCTCTCTCTCTCTCTCTCTCTCTCTCTCTCTCTCTCTCTCTCTCTCTCTCTCTCTTTATTTCTTCTCTGCGTCAGCGTCCGTTGTCTGAGTCCCGTCTCCTCTTCTTCTGAGTACCTAGATTTCGACGATGACATGTAATAGGCCACTATATTAGATAGTAATACCACAGGATAGTACGTTGTTTTAATGTAAAAACCAGGGCAATTAGTTACTTAATACTTTTCAATGTATGGTCTCCTTATAGAACGTCTTCCGTTCTCTCCGTTTGGTATGACTAAGCTAGATTGCCTCGTGAGTTCTTTGGCAGTCAATTAATAAATGAACCTTGAGGTTTCACGTCCAAACCCGCCCTTGGCAATTCGGCATACGGGGATAACAATCCCAAAAGTCAGAGGTACCAGGGCCTAAATTAACACTGAACCACTTGAGCAATCCTACTGCTAAGATGAAAAGCGAAAATATATTGCCACTTTTGTCTCGCCCAGCATGGGAATCGAACCTAGGTCATCTGTGTGCCAGGCGAACGCTCTACCACTTTCAGGCTTCGCCAAAGCTTTCTTGGCTCAAGGCTTATTGGTATATGGTGACTAAGTAGTAGCTATAAATAGTCTGTAGCCAGTGTGTAGGCCTGAGGTCATTCTTTCCCTATTCTTTCTTTCTTTCTTTCTTTCTTTCTTTCTTTCTTTCTTTCTTTCTTTCTTCTTCTTCTTCTTCTTCTTCTTCTTCTTGTCTCTCGCTCTATTTTCTTCTCCTTCTTAATCTTCTCTCTTTTGCCTCCCTCACTCTCGATTTCCCCCACTTTTCCTCTTCTCCCTTCACCAGCTCCTTTCCTGCCTTTCTCTGTCTCTCTCTGTCTCTGTCTGTCTGTCTGTCTCTCTCTGTCTCTGTCTGTCTGTCTGTCTGTCTGTCTCTCTCTCTCTCTCTCTCTCTCTATCTCTCTCTCTCTCTCTCTCTCTCTCTCTCTCTCTCTCTCTCCGTTCTATTCCTCTCACAACCTATGTCGATATTGGCACTTAACGAGGTACAGTGCCTCACCCGTCTCCGCGCTACTATTGTTATCACGAGAACCTTCTGGTATGGTTCCCATGACAGTTAAAAAGCCTGAGGGGCAAAAGTTCCCAATATTAAAAGGTCATGGTCTATACGTTATGTTTCTCTTTCCAGCTGACAAATATCTATGTTGATATTGGCATTTAGCAATGAACAGTTGAAGTCGAATCTTTAAATATAAATTCCAGAACTTTCTTTTCTAATTCCCAAGTCCTTGACACCACTTACAGAGCCATTGGAATGGAAATATGTGCAGAGAAGACCAAAATGATGACCAGCAACACCAATGGCAATAACACGTACATCAAAGCCCAAGTCCAATCCCTCAACACGGTTCATAGCTTCAAATATTTAGGTACCATTGTATCAGACAATGGGTTCCGACAGTAGGTGGTGTAGAAACGAAAACTCCGATGGTATGGCCACGTCACCAGAGCATCATGCCCTGCAAAGACCATTCTGCAAGGCACGGTGCAAGGAGGCAGAAGAAGAGGGCAACAGAAAACGAGGTGGGAGGACAACATTCGAGAATGGACGGGCTTGACACTGAGCGAAGCCATGAGGGTTGCTGAGAACAGAGAAAGATGGAGTACGCTAGTTAAACGATCATCTGTGGTGCCCCAACGCCTTTCGAGTTACGAGATAGGATAGGATAGATCCCTACCCCTTGTTCCCTGGGATGGTTATTCCCGTCTGCCATATTGCCAAGGGTGGGCGAAGACGTTAAACCTCAATGTTCATTCATTCAATCTAATTCCCGACATAGACGGTGGGTGAATGTCAAGGACAAAAAGTCAAAATATAATACAAGGTCAAGGACAAGAGATCACATAATTATACAAATGTCCTCTCTCTCTCTCTCTCTCTCTCTCTCTCTCTCTCTCTCTCTCTCTCTCTCTCTGTGTTTCAGCGCGTAGTGGAAAATCTACGAGATGAAATATCCGCCCTCTGTTCAATGCTGAGAGAAATGCAAAACAACTCTAAAATTGAATTGGACGACCTGAGAACTGTGGTAACTAATAACTCTAGCGCTCAGTGTCAGCCTGCACCGCTTGGCTCACGTCCGGTGCATAAAGTAAGGAGGCCGATGCCTGAAATACAGATAATTGTGTTGAATGCCAAATGCTAGCCCATGACACCACATTGCCAAATAAAGGACGGAACATAGGTTGAAATTCAGCAATCTGTACAAGGTGCCCTTAACAATGTTGCTGACTGGTGCAAGTTAAACCATATGTCACTGAATCCAGCTAAATCAAAAGTTATATGTTAATAATAACTAGACAAAAGCATCAAGAGGCTCCGCTTTTTCTTGATTTAGTCGTGAATGAAAATAATTTTAAACAGGTTCAAAGTCAAAAACGTTTAGGCATACTCGTAGACAACAAACTCAGTTGGCATTCACATATTGAAATTCTTTGTAAAACTCTCTTAACAAAATTATTTATGTTGTCTAAGCTTCATTCTGTCATAACTGAAGATGCTAAAAAGGTGTTTTTTATAATGCTGATATTAAACTTCACATTGATTATGCATCAACAATATGAGACGGCTGCAGTGATGCCTTGTTTAAAAAGATTAATTCTATTCACCGCATAGATGCAAAATTACTTATTTCCATCACTTCCATCACAACTGATTCAAAATTAAAAATTGCTTGTATTCTCCCCCTTAATAAACACCTTAATTACAATAAAACCGTTTTATTGTACAAAATACTAAACAGCAGAGCTTCTGATTATTTAAAACTACTTTTTTTGTTAGCAAATAATCATGTCATTATTCAATTTTCAGACATGATTTAACATTTCCACAACCACGCTTAGACATACTTAAACTTCTCTGTCATATTCTGGTCCAAGTGTGTGGATTCTCTACCACAAAAGATCAAGGAAAGTAAATCATTAATATCGTTTAAAATTAGACTCCACTAATGTCTATTCTCCCTTGCTCCTAATATTTAAGATGGGCAAAAAGGTCAAACTGCAAGCTCAAGAGTAAAACATATTTTAAGAAATCTGGTTTCCGACAGTGTTTGATCGGAAATGAAAGCTTAATGGCACAAAAAGCTTAAAAAAAAACAAAAAAAACCCAACTACAAGCGTGCTACGACATCGCTTTATTTTCATTTTCTGACGGTGATGTTGATAAGTTGTTTTTGGTTGTTTGTTGTTGCTTTTTGTTTCTAATATGTTTTGCTCTAGTCCGTGTATAGGAGCAACCGAAGTTCAGAGCTGAATATTCAATAAGGAGATCTGGATATTTTTGGTGAAACACTGCAGTGTGATTATGAATATTCGATTCGTTTGACATAAAGACAAACGTAATCCCACAAATATAAAAAGCTTTAAGGACTGATTGTTTTGTTTTTTTTGGGTTGTTTTTATGTTTGTTTGTTTGTTTGTTTTTTAACTGTAAAGCTTTCTTCTTCTCGAACTCCTTTCAGTTAAAAATATGCATAATTTACTGTAGTTTATCATAATTCTCTAATATTTAAAAAAAAGTTGTTATTTATTAGAGAGTTTGACTTGAAAGTGTTTCATCTCAAGATGATACGTCATTATACTTACCTAATATTTTCTCCTGCAAAGTCAGACCTTACTTAAAAAATAATTAATGTAAAACTTTTTTTATGTACGTTTTTATTCCATGGTTTGTTTACCTTGAGCGCGTTGATTTCTGATTGTGTATATTTCGGTATTGGGTTTGGGCCCGGTTTGTGCGATTGAAGAGAGGTATTGTTTACAAGTGTTAAATACGGCACCCACTGACATGAAGATAAACACGCCCCCGCACTCAAACACACAAAGATAAATACACACAAATAACACACACAAACACACCCACACACTCAAACACACACACACTAGCTCGCTCTTTCAAACAAGTACGTGCACAAAGCCCAAATATTCATGCCGTACACACAACACAAACACAACGTACCCCCTCTTCACACACACACGCACTCACACACACCCCCACACACACGCACACACTCACACACACACACACACAGGCAAACACTTGTTTCAAACTTTAATTACGGGACACGTCCAGCCATACTATATTTTTTGCCATTTCCGGAAATTTGTAAGGCGCCGATAATGCAAAATTCCAAAACTCCATGTCTTATTCTCTAACCCTTTAAGTCTCTTCACGTCGACGTTGTTGTTTCTGTTGTTGTTTTTGTTGTTGTTATTGATGTTGCTGGCGATGCTGTTGCTGCTACACTTCTTTTCTTTTTGGTTCTTATTCTTATTGTTTTATCCTTTATTCACCTGATCTTATTGTTGTGTTGTTGTTGTTATTTATTGTTGTTGATGATGATTGGTTCTAGAATCATTAGAATTTCTCTCTCTCTCTCTCTCTCTCTCTGTCTCTCTCTCTTTGCCTCTCTGTATCTCTGTCTCTCTTTCTCTCTCACACTCTCTTAATATGAGACTTCTCTTTCTTTCTTTCTAACTTCTTTTCTTCCTTCCTTGCTTTCTTTCTTCTTTGTTTTCTCTTCCTTTTTTTCTCTCATAACAGTTATTCACTTTGCCTCTTGATCTTTGTTGTTGACTTTTCGACTTTCAGTGTTAATATTCCCCGCTTGAAGCCACATCCATTCTTTTTTTCTGCTTTCTAGTCGCCTTTTCCTCCCCTCTTTTCTGCAGTCGCTGTATATGCAAGCCCCTTCTGTTCATTCTCTTCACGTCTGCCTACTTTCTTTCACCAATTGCCTTTCATTGTCCTTTCCTTAACCTATGTTCTCCTCCCTTTTCGTCTTTCTCTCTGTCTCTGCATCTGTCCGTGTCTCTGTGTGTTTGTGTGTTTGTCTGTCTGTCTCTCATTTTATCTTCCTTCTTTCAGACCTTGCCTGTCATTGTCCTTTTCCGTAACCATAATCGGCTCCTCTCTGTATTCTTCTCTTTGTCTCTTTTTCTCGGCCGCGGTCTCGGTGTGTCTGTCTGTCTGTCTGTCTGTCTCTCTCTCTCTCTCTCTCTCTCTCTCTCTCTCTCTCTCTCTCTCTCTCTCTCTCTCTCTCTCTCTCTCTCTCTCTCTCTCTCTCTCTGCATTTTGAAGAAATCTGCCTCCCGATTCTCTCTCCCCTTCTTTATCTCTCTCTCTCTCTCTCTCTCTCTCTCTCTCTCTCTCTCTCTCTCTCTCTCTCTTCTCTCTCTCTCTCTCTCCGCCTATCATCTGTTTTCTTGTCGTGAATACAATGTCCTGAACTCGTGTCGGTATATAAGAGTTTCTTCTTCTTCTTCTTCTTCTTCATCTTCTTCTTCTTCTTCTTCTTCTTCTTGTCACACAGATCTTACATCCATGATAGAACAGTGGCTAAATAATATTATAAAGAAAACATTTCTGGAACATTATTTGTTGACTTCGCAAAATCTTTTGATGTAATAGCTTTCTTCTATGTAAACTACAATTATATGGCATTCATTTTAAATCTCTTAATTTCTTAAATCGTTTATTTCTGACAGAGAATAGTGTGTTTATGTATATAACCAAAAGTCACAGTCTATAAAACTACCTCCATTAGAAATTTGTAATACAATAATTGCTGAAGTACAAAATCATAAACAATAATTTGTCCTGGATGAAACATACTTCTAAAATGACTTATAAATAAATTATCAAAGATTAAGTATTTATTAAATTTACATTCTCGTAAACTGTTTTTTTTTTGGGCCATATTCAACCATTAATTTATTGATTATTCCTCTACCATTTGGGATTCTACTAGTGACAATGCATGCAATGAAGCCTTTAATTAGAATTCACAAAGGTGCAATGAAACAAATTATTCTTAAACAAAAAAAATCTCTACGGATGACTATAAACGGATCAATATTCTACCTCTTGCTGACAGACTAAAATTTAATAAAGGGGTTTTCATGCACAGGGTCCTTTTTAACAATGCACCTTCCTACCTATCTTCTCCTTTTTCCAAAGGAGCTGCTAGATCGTCTATAAAACTAAATGTTCCAATTCACAGATTTGATCACTTCAAAACTAATCTATCTATTCCATTTCCACTTTGTTGAATAACTTTCCTGAAGATCTCCGCACTCCACCTTTGAAAATTTACATTATTTAGAACGCGTCTCTTAAAAACGCACGACAAATTAAATAAACATTAGATTGTTAATGTTGTTAATTGACATTAACAACAATATGTTGATTTCAAGTTTTTCAAAATGTTTTATCTAATGATGGCTTTTGTTTATTTGTTATTGTTCCATCATGTTAATGTTATAAAATGAAGTTGTTGTATTTAATAGTTATTGTTAAAGCCCCCAAGAGCAAGATGTAAAAAAACCTCGCATCCAGCGCTTACTCTTTTACTCTTGCAAAATAAAATTGTTACCTTATCTTATTTTATCTTATTTCTCTCTTCTCTATCTCTTCTCTCTCTCTCTCATCTTTACTCCCTCCTCTTTCTTGACCTCTGTTAGTCTGTCTGTCTCTGTCTCTCCCTTGTCTCTTTTTCTGTCTATCTATATATCTGTCTCTCTCTCTTCCTTACTCCATCCACTCCTCTTTCTTGTCCTCTGTGAATTTCTCTGTCTCTGTCTGTCCCCTGTCTCTGTTGTTTTCCCTGTCTCGGTCTCTCTGTCTGTCTCTCACTGTCTCTCTTTCTTTCTCTGTCTGTCTCTCTCTCTCTCCCTTACTCCCTCGACTCCTCTTTCTCTCCCTCTGTCTCTGTTTCTTGTTTTGTCTCTGTTCATTTTTATCTGTTTGTCTGTCTGTCTGTCTCTCTCACTCTCTTTCTCCCTCCCTCCCTCTCTTTCTCAGCATGCACTTTTCAAGCAAAGTTCCCTGCTGTTCTCCTTCCATTGTGCGGTCGACAACCGAAAGCCTTTAATCAAATTGTCCAGCCCAGAAGGTGTTTCTTCGCCTTTCGCCAGCCCATAGCGCTAAAACGCTCGGACGTTGTCCCAAAGAACATTGTCCCAGTCTTCTCTTAAAAGCTGCACTACCTCTTTTCTCCGCACGCCACACACTATTAGTTCTAAATTAAAGTGCGAAAGGAGAACACCTAGCGATTTTAATGTCATACCATTACATCCCAACTTTTTAATAAGGTTTGGGGAAAGAGCAACTATAGTGTATAAAGGTGAAGATTTCTGCAGCAGCTCACCTGCATTCAAAAGCCACAACAAAATAGTCCTACAAAATATCATTTACCTTGAAGCTACTATACATTGAAAGAGTTGACATGTTCCTATGTAAAATGGATTGCAGATTTCGCTCTGAGGTCAGTCAGGCACGCGTCTCATTTCGATTTAGATTTTGGGGAAGAATAACAAGAAGAAGAACAGTTATAGCCTACTAATAAAGAAGAAGAAGAACAAGAAGAAGAACAAGAACAATAAGAAGAAGAAGGAGAAGAATGGATGCTAGGCTCGCGGTATTCCTAAATCGGATTCAAAGCGCGGCGATCTGTAACCAAATATTTGTCACCCATGCGTGAGAAATTCGGGTTCTTTGGTCAACGAAAGAAGAGAAACGCCGTGCTCTAAGGACCCGGGAGAAGAAAACGTAGAGCTTTGAGGAAACCAAACTAAGCGATTGTTCTATCACTGTTCGAGAAGGTCCATGCAAGCCATGTAGTGGATTTTTGTTGTCTTTTCTCTCTCGCATGCACGTAAAACTAAGCATTGTTCAGCATTGTTTAGAACTCATTTAAAAACCTAAAATTAAACTCACTTCCAGCAGTCAAGTTGCACTACATCCTAATCCTCGTCTTGTCCTGGGTTGCGCTGTTCTGCGGCTGTCGGACTTATGCCATCTCCTTACTCTCCCTCCCCACCTCCTTCCCCCCCCCCGACCCTTTCCTAGCATGGATGAGTACAAAAAAATATTCTCCAGAATCCAAAAAATGCAAAACCTGAAAATTAATGCTGCACACTAGTTCTTGGTAGTGCATCTTTTAACATTGCGTCTGTCTGTCTTTCACGCCGCGGAAAAAAACCAATCACTAGGACATTAGCTTCAGGGCAATCGTTCCATTGCCTCCTTAATTCTCCCTAGGGACAAAAGGGCACTGCAGCCAATGCAAGCCGTTAAAGACGTTTTCCGTTCACTTACTTCACAGAACGAAGCTATATAAAACAGCTCCCATCCGCGTGGCCAATGCTTTATAAACTACTCCTGGATCGAAAGAGTGCCTTTCTTACGAAAGGTCGATGACTTTCAGTAATGGTTTCAGACTGGGGGTGTCAGTTATATTTTTTTTCTTCCCCCTTCTCTCCCGTAGGGCTTCTGCGGCATGTGAAAGGACTCGGTTATGTACATCGCAAGAAGAATATAACAAGGGGATAGGGTTAAATAAACAGGCACCCTCTCCTGTCCTATGCTATTCCCTTAACTCGAAAGTCTTTGGGGCACCACAGATAATCGTTTAACCAGCGTACTCCATCTTTCTCTATCTTCAGCAGACCTCATGGCTTCACTCAATGTCAAGCCAGTCCATTCTCGAATGTTGTCTTCCAACCTTTTTTTCTGTCTTCCTCTTCTTCTGCCTCCTTGCAATGTGCCTTGCAAGATGGTCTTTTCAAGGCCTGATGCTCTGGTGATGTGGCTATACCATCGGAGTTTAACAGGCATACACGCATAGTTTATTTTGCATTGCCCAGAGTGCAGGCTCGCGGCATTGATTAAATTACTGTATTGACTTATTTTGAAAGCCTTGAGAAAAATATTTTAAAGTTGTTACAAGCAACCTTAGTCTAAATGTTTAGTTTTTTGTTTTTAACTTTAAAATAGAAGAATAAAGCACTTTTTCCCCCCGTCAAAAAACCAAGTACTGATTTAAAGTATTTTTTTCTTTTGCTTCTATCTGCGCAGCAAAGTAACTGATGTGACTTAAAGTGCTTGCCCCCCTCCGCTCCCTGACCCTTATTATTATTATTATTATTATTATTATTATTATTATTATTATTATTATTATTATTATTATTATTATTATTATTCACTTTTTATATAGCGCTTTACCAACTCAAGAGCAGCTCAAAGCGCTGGCCGATACAGCCGATGGGCGCATGGTCTGACTCCAGGACAACTGAGCACAATTCTGGGCAACCAGGGATGGGGGAGAAGGACCAAGTGCATGCCGGGTGTGTTCTTGTTACCGGCACTCACCCGTCTAGGACATGAGCGTCGTGATCTTTAAAGTCCGTTATGATGGAATGTATGCGACACAGAGACTAGACCTCGGTTTGTACTCTCATCCCAAGGAGTAGGAAAACAGGAGTAGGAAAACAGGAGTAAAGTGTCTGTCCCAGGGACACAACACTATGGCCCGGACAGGGCTCGAACCCGGGACCTTCAGATCCGCACGCCAAAGCACTACCATTAGACCACCATGCCATACCCCTTCCAACTACCTCTTCCCCAATTTAAAGGATCGAGTGTGAAAGATCATTTTCAAATTCACAACGACTGTTGTTGCCCCAGTCAATTCTGATCTTGTTTTCTTTCTGGTCATAGCTGGAAACAAAAATCCGGCGCCCAAATCTATTAGTTGTATTTTGGACATTTTGCTGGGGGGAGAAAACCGTTTTACCCGGAGATAACCCCCAAGGTGTTGCCCGAGTCGAAAGTAAATAATATTCGGAGAAACATAACGCCCAGAAGTAGGATCGATTCCACACCTTTCAGACGTCGTTGGTTTCTAGCCTGTGGGAAAGGCAAGTTAGTCCCGCTTTAAACCACGCGGCCACAACGCACGCTAAATTTGTTATGGGCGCTCCAGTAAACTGTTGGGTAATTAGGTAGGGATTTACTAATGAAACTTTAAGGTCCTGTACAAAATGGGATGGATGCGCTTTTTGCCCCAGGTTTCTGCCAAATGGAAAGCTGCATTTTTTTTTCAATATGCCGTCATTCCGCATCATTCCGGGTTGTGTGTGTGTTTGTGTGTGTGCGTGTGTGTGCGCGTGTGTGTGTGTTTGTGTTTTGCGCCGAAGATAGGATGATGATGATGCTAGTGACGACGACGGCGAGGTTTTTGATGATGACGACGACGAAGACGACGACGACCATGACAATGATGATTGATTGATTGATTGATTGATTCTTGCTTTAGGTCCAGCGGACTCCTCCGAGCCAAATCAGGACCGGACAACCCCCAATCCGCATAAAAGATCTGCCGAAACAACCCTAGTGGGAAAATTGAATGCCCTCCACCGGCCAGTCACTTTACAATAAAGACATCCCACGCGGGGGACGGCTGAGGGTTGACCTCAACTACGCGAACACCCCGGTTACAAAAACAAAATAGAATACAAACATCATTATAAATCATCAATGAAACACATACATATAAAATGCCTATAGTGCTAAATAGTACAATCATAGGAAGCCCTAGTGACCACCCGGCAGAAAGCGTCCAACACTCCCAAGCTGATCCAACAGACCTCATACACAAACAAGGAGTCTTGTCCAGGAAGAGTTTTCAAGAAAAAAGGTAGGTCATTGATCTAGCGAAGAAGAAGATAGTATAGCAGAGTGAAGGACAGAGCAGGAATAGGAAAGAGTAAATGAGGAAGACAGCGACAGTGGGAATTTAAAGCACTAAATTTCCATAAAGTGGGGATACTATTTATACTGAAAAACCCCGGCACTCCAACGGGGGTACTGTTGCCGCAGTGAATCTGTCTTGCCTATAAAGGAAAGACAGGTTTTCAACTGTGGCTTTCACTGTTCCCTTTATAGGTTTGAACAATCTACAGTGGCAAGATTGCTCATGACCCCAAGGGGTGACAATGATGATGATGATGATGAATTATGATGATGATGATGATGATGATGATGATGATGATGATGATGATGATGATGATGATGATGATGATGATGATGATGATGATGATGATGATGATGACTGAGATCTTAATTACCGTTAATTTCCTTAATCGGTGTATTTTAACGTGATTTGTGCGATAATGAAAGTTCGGGCTGATTCGACTCGCGCTTTCCAGCTTGTGGTTGATTTGTGTGTGTGTGTGGGGGGGGGGTGTGCGCGTGTGTGTGCGTGTTTGTGTGTTTGGGTGGGTGTATGTCAAAAAGTGTGGAAACGTGCTTTCGTAATGTTTGTGCCGAAGGTCGGAAATTGAATCACAACCAACAATTATTGATAACTAGTGGTTTTGTACCCTGGCAAGCCAGGGTACACAGGTTGCTGTTTAAAATGTAGACAGAGAGACAACTGTTGTCTGCGAGTTAGCATTAAACATTAAAAATGCACTGAAATGATTGCAATAGTTTACTTGCAGGGGTCGAATGATGAAGCACTGCAAAACAGAGTAGATTAAAAGGTACATGTTGATGTTCGACTCGAGCAATGCATTGAACTATTTTAATTTAAAATGATAATTGCAATGTACTGCAGAACAGAGTATAGGTGCATGTTTGAGTAATGCACTAAAATATTTTATTGTAATTTAGTATTTATGTTAGGCAACGTATTTTTAAATGTCATACCTTTATTTAAAAATATTAGGCATGCAAGTAATCTCCCTTGGTACCATAATAATTCCGGTATATTTGTATTCGCGGTAGCGCATAGGTACTGCATAAACAGTGATTTAGTTAGAGGGAAGTAACCGTGTTACAACTCTACAAACATGGTTTTCGTCAGCACAGATCTTGTATGACACAGTTGCTTCAAGTAATGGAAGATTTTATGCAAATTGGATTTTTGTGCGCATATAAGTATGGATGAAAAAGAAAGTGAACAGGTAACCTTCAGCTGTAAGTTTGGTGACATGAGTGCAAAAGTGTTTTGAATGGAAATAAAACAAAATTTGCGGTATTACGGAACGGCAGTTCTTGACAAGGGTTGAATCGGAAGCGCCGCGCGGAATGAGGCTATTGCAGTTTGTGGACATTTTGTTTATTTATTTATCTCAGAAACGGTTAAACGTTCGGTAAGGAAATGTCGGCTATAACGATTTCGAGGGTTTTGAGCGCACAGCAGGCCGATCCGCAGCGCCCAGCACCTGCCCAGATCAGCGTCCATACCGGACAAACTTTACAGTAGAGGCAAAGAAGGACTTCCGGCTAAGCAATTTATATATATAGATGATTGAATAAAAACGGTTGTCGAATACCAGTGACGGTTTCTGCTTCTTTTTTTTCCTCTTGGGTGTTATTTCTTGAAGAAGGTTTAGCGAAAATATATGTACATAAAACATGTTTTAATCTGGTGTGTTTTATCACCCTTGTTTCTCCTCCTCCTCCTCATCTTCTTCTTCTTCTTCTTCTTCTTTTTCGTCTTCTTCTTCTTCTTGTTCAATGAATGTTATCAATTTATATTGAATCCGTATACTTGGGGAAAAAAGTTATCTTTTGGTGTTGTTGTTGTTTTTTTTGCAGTGGGGACAACACTCACTGAGAATTTGGAAAAAAAATAACTATGAGGTGAAGTGTGTGAACGTGTATAGAGCTTTTTAAATAAAGTGATATTTCTTTTTTATATTTTTCTTCAAAGAAAACGAGATAAGCTTGTGATGATTCGAACAAATATCGCCCTCTCCATTTATACAGTACAAAATCCGCATCTTGAAAAAAAAATCGGGTAATGCCGGGGTTTTCAGTTGGCTCAGTGGGATAGTAGCCGGTTTCCTATGTCGAAGGTCGCGGGTTCGATTCTCGCCAAGGGGTGAACTTGCGTGTCTTAGGTACGAGACTAATCAAGTCACCGAGGGTTTTCTGTGGATATTCCGCTTCACTGGGTTCCTCCCTCCCCTTAATAATGGAACTGGATGCAGTCAATCTAAAAATTTGAACAACAACAAAAATCGGTTTCCTATCCGTCTTCTTATTGCGATCTCCCTGCCTTTACACCCCATGTTTGAGTGATAGGTAGGCCTAAATATGTGTTCATTGTGTGTATAATAATAATAATAATAATTCCGGATGCTAATATAAGAGCTTTTTGCCTAACTTACCAATAAGGCTCAGAGCGCGGCGATCTTTACCAACATACACGCTCAAATGTTTCACCCACTCTCTCACACACAACAACATACACATATCTATCATTCAAAGATGTGGTGTAAAGGCAGGGAGTTCGCTATTAAAGGACGGAAAGTAAATCGAATTTCCATTTTTTTTTTAAAATTGTACAATAAAAATCGGTGCCAGTTGTAAGTGCTTGTGGAATAATCCTGAATGTGAAGTCAAGTCAAGTCAAATAAAATCAATTGCAATTCTTTATTCCAAAAAAAGTGGAAGATGTAGATGACATCAATATATTTACAAATTAAATTTACAAATCTTTCGTCATTTCACTGACGTCTCCTTGACCTTTCCACGACCATGCCTTCTCAGTCGCTTGAGTGATTTGATTGGCTTAAAGCTACTGAGGCATGCTGGTTACCTCGGTGATTTAGCGCCATCTAATCAAGTTTTCAGCATCCATCTTGTTTCCAGTCCTTGGTTCTTTTCTAGTTCTGTTGGTTTTATAAGCGGCATGAATCATGCAAGAAATATGTTTGCTTTTTAAAGGCGTTTGACTTAAACATTGTGGGTTGTAAGAATGTGTTGAACCTCTGAGACGAAAAAAAAAGGCTGGATATTTGATTGAAAGTAATGTTGTAACACGATTTATCTGTTGTTAAACTGAGTCGGTAGCAATTTGTTTTCTTCAAAGTTTTAATAAATACAGAACACGGAATGCAGAATGTCTTCAGCCAGATGACAGCATGCAGTACTTATGGAAATTGCCCCGATGCTGATGAAGAGTTACACACACACACATCCACATCCCACGTAATAGACGTTTTAAGGTTTCAAATTAAAAGTGTTTGCAAACTTTAGGCACAATCACAAGTGGACCTATAAAATTTTTAAAAAAGGACATATATGTATATACAATTTCACAGACAAACTATAATCACAAAATGTTAATGCGCCGCGGAAACACACACACACACACACACACACACACACACACAAACACACAACCGTGTAGAAACGCCGTTGTGATGACTTTCATGAAACTCTACATACGTTACTTTACAATATATTCAGCAACTGGACTGACAAACACTAAGGAATTTACAACACAAAAATAAATGTGGCAACAAAATAAATACGCAGAACGATACCAATTCAGCATCATACCAATACAACACAATACGACAAATAACACGTAAATCAGACAAAATGTAAAGTAAAGAGTCAGCATACTGCACTTTTAAATTTAATTAAAAAAAAGTTCTGGTTATAACCAAGAATAAATGGTTATAAACAAGAACAAAGCAATCTAGAGGTAAATTCTAAACGTTCAGTGTAATGACCATGATGAGATAGTATGATCTCTGTAGAGTTGAGTTCAAAAACGCTCGGCCACGATGTTTAGATTCAAATTTCGCAGTTTTCAGGCACCAAAAAATGTTTGAATATGAATAAGCAAATAGCACCCAAAATGTTTGAATACGTATAAGCAAATAGCACCAAGAAATGTTTGAATATGAATAAGCAAACAAACCATTTTTTTTTACCATGAATTAGACCTAATGTGGTGGTGTTTTTGTTTGTTTCCTTCTTCTTGTTGATGTGTTATCAAAGGCTCACGCTCACTTTCAAATTATTTTTTTTTCGGGAACTGTGCAATATGCAGCGTTGGATCTGTATGCTTGATTATTATGTCCTGTGTCTTTCTGCTTCGTTCAGTGTCTGTGTCTGTCTTATTCTGTCTGTTTGTCTCTCTCTCTGTCTCTCTCTCTGTCTCTCTCTGTCTCTCTGTCTGTTTCTCTCTCTCTCTCTCTCTCTCTCTCTCTCTCTCTCTCTCTCTCTCTCTCTCTCTCAGTGATAGATTTTCCACGTATAGATTGTTCTGTAACTCCCTTGATAACATTTCTACATATGTTTCTTTGGATGTTGATCGTCAGCTAAAGTATATCCTGACAAAATTTCGTTTTGGAGTCTCTGACCTTAAAGTACATTTTTATAGATATAGATTTCATAGACCGCAAGACTTAGTTTGCCGTTTATGTAACAATGGTGTGGAAGATGAAATTCAATTTTCTTTTTGGCTGTCCATTTTATGAAACTTTAAGGAACAAGTTCATTGCTAAAAAAATATTACAGGATGCCATGTGCTTCTCATCTCCAATTGTTATTGTCTGCTACCAACGCCACGACTGTTAGAAATTTGTGTGTATACCTACCTATACAAGGCTTTCAAATCGAGAGACATAGTACTTTCATAAAGGAAGTCGATACGGGTTTTGCTGTTAGATGTAATCTTTGGATTGCCACTGAAATGGTTCACATACTCCTTCCTAAAGGGGTGTGTCCTATTGGAAATAAACAAATCAAATCAAATCAAATCTCTCTCTCTCTCTCTCTCTCTCTCTCTCTCTCTCTCTCTCTCTCTCTCACCCACATTTCCACGAGCAATGTTGATGCCAAAGCAAAGACGGAAAAGACTGCTGTGGTGAAGTGGAATTATTGCT
>CM072518.1:45838118-45873118 GCA_036898135.1 Oncomelania hupensis | reverse complement strand
GTGTGGTGAAGTTTCAATAGTAAACATTTGGTTGTGTAGCTGATGTCATATATAAAGAGGCCGCTCTGTTACGTTGGAGACGCGGGCGATGGTAGGCTTACGTGTGGAACGCGTGCGATAGTAGGCTTGCGTGTGTGACGCGCGCTATAGATGCGATCGTTTTATTTTGCTAAGCATGCAGTAATAGAGTGTATTTATCTTTGATTTGATTTTGCGTTGTTATTAGAAGAAGCTTTGTATAACGTTGGTGTTTTTAGTTGGTCGATATTATTTGAGAATTTTCTAGAATTGGTTGTTTACTATCGATCGAAACGTATGGATAGTTCTGGTGGTAACTGTGGAAGCTTCCATTCCAAATAAGGTTGTATGACGTGAGACAGTGATGATGAAATTACTTCTGATTGGTTGTGGTGTTTCATGTGGGGTATTCTCGCTTGTTCTGGAGTATGTAGAGACTATATAAGTGCCGCACTGTTTCTAAATAAGAGAGAGTTGAAAGTAGAGAGAGCTGTTGTATTAGAGTTGAGAAAGTTGTAAAAAGTGGAAAGTTCATAGTTGAGAATTGCAGAGTGGAAAAAGCGATTGAGCGATTGCATGCAGTTGTTGATGTGTGCTGAATAAAAGTGGAAAACTTCAAACGACGACTCCTGCCTTGTTGATGATTGAACGGGTTGCGTGGATAAACGAATCTGAGTTACACCTATCAGGATTTCAAGCATCGGGGCTGAATCAACTACTGATAGAGAAAAAACACCAATCGAGTGTAACCCGCTCATGAAAAACAATCGCGGAACTGAGTGAAATTAAGTCACGCTCTGAAGTTCTGTCGCCAAAACGATTGTTGTAGCGAAAGTTATATTTATTTTTACCGCGACAACATTTCATGAGGTCATGAGGTAGTGTTGCCCCCAAAAGAAATAACGCACTAATGTCTTAGTAACACTAGCAGTATTCGTGTGTATAGCGACAATATTATATGGACACATTATGCGAAAGGTGGTTGCAGGTTGCACTACCAATATATCGTGAAGTATAATGGCTATGCTTTGTATTTGTTTTCCGAAAAACAGTCGCTGCGACCACTTCTCACTGCAGAGATTCATATGTTACAATGGCTTTAGAACTGGAAGTTTCTGTGTGTACTTTGGTCTATATATCACCATGATAAAGGAGGGGTAGGGTGGGGGTAGCTTATTGTCTATAACACAGCTTTATCATCAGCTTTATCATTACTAATACCAAAGAGAATTAATGATTGAAAGTGATAGAGAAAGAATATTACGTTTTTGAAAACCTTTCGCGATGCTGAAGAAAAACGTCTGATATACTGTATATTGTATGAACCAATCGATGTATGAAACTGCTATGAAGAATGGAAATTGTCAAACAGCTTCGGGCATGAGGAGATTTCTTTCTCTTTTTTAATGTAAATTTATCCGGTCTTTTCGACGTAGGCGAAGTACTATTTAGGACCACCGTAATTCCTGTAACTGGAATTTTCAGCGAATTTGAAGTTTCTTCGTTCTGTGTGCATACTTACCTATTTATTTTATGTTGGGTTTAATCGTTTTTTATAGCGCTTTTACAACTCGAAAGATGCTCCAGGCGCTGGCCGATACAGGATCTAACTCCAGCCGCATGGGCCCCACACTTGCAGCCTTTGGGCGCATAGTCTGACGCCCAGACAACTACCTACATTCTGTTAACTATGGTGTTGTATGGTACCATGAGTCCCCCTTTGGGATGCCGGGGGGTTTCAGTATAAATAGTATCCCCACTTTCTGGAAATTTAGTGCTTTAAATTCCCACTGTCGCTGTCTTTCTCATTTGTTCTTTCTCATTCCTGCTGTGTTCTATCAATCTGCTATACTATCTTCTTCTTCGCTAGGCCAGTCACCTACCTTTTTTTCTTGAAATCTCTTCCGGGACAAAACTCCTTATTTGTGTGTGGGATCTGTTGGATCAGCTTTCTGCCAAATGGTCACTAGGGCTTCCTATGTTGTTATTATTTAGCAATGTAGGCATTTTCTATGTATGTGTTTTGTTGAGAATTTCTAATAATGTTTGTATTCTATTTTGTTTTTTTGAAAAAGAGTGTTCGATAAATTAGAGTATAGCCTCAGCGTCCTCTGCGTGGGATGTCTTTATTGTAAAGTGACTGGCTGGTGGAGAGCCTTCAGTTTTTTCACTAGGGTTGTTTCAGCAGATCTTTTATGCGGATCAGGGGTTGTCCGATCCTGATTTGGCTCGGAAGAGTCCGCTGGACCTAAAGCAATAATAATGTAATGTAATGTAATGGTACCATGAGCTCTTTCTGCTTCTAACATCCCAGGGCATTTGAAATAAAGGGAGAAAAAGATAACTGATGTTTTATAAATGCCACCCGATAGGCCCCAACCTTTTACCGCGTTAGTGTACTAAAGTTTAACATTGTCTGCAGCAGCACACCACCATTCAGAACCGTAACTTTCACAGTGGCCATTCTCTTACCAGTGTGCAATATGGATTTGAAAACAAAGTCTTAATTGTATGTGTTAGCTATTCTGGTCAGACAGATATTTTTGCTCGGTGGTCGCGGAGCTGATGAGATCACATAAAACGTGGCTCATGTGTCGCCACAATGCACAAGTCTATCTCGACGGTCTCGGCAAAGTGGACGGTGTGAAAGATGGCGCAAATGTCGACAAGGCATCACATCACAGCCTATATAGGCTAATTGGCAGGAGGCTGAAACTTTTTGAAGGCAAAACGAACAGAGAGAGAGAGAGTGACAGACAGACAGAGACAGAGACAAAGACAAGAGAAAGAGAGAGAAAGAGAGAGAGAGAGAGAGAGAGAGAGAGAGAGAGAGAGAGAGAGAGAGAGAGAGAGAGAGAGAGAGAGAGAGAGAGAGAGAGAGAGAGAGAGGTAAAAAAACGTGTGGACTGCGGTTGGCATCTCAGCCAGCCTAATTACCGATAACTTAATTATGACCGATGCGCGAGCAGACGTCAGAACCTCAACTCCTTACTTCTTACTTCTTCAGACGAGAGTATGCAGAGAGGTCTAGTCTGTTCACGCATGCATTCCGCCGCACGGACTTTTAAAGATCCTGACGCTCATATCTTAGGCGGGTGAGTGCCAGGACTATTAGAATGCTATTAATAATAATTATCATCATCATCATCATCATCATCATCATCATCATCATCATCATCATCATCATCATCATCATCATCATCATCATCATCATCGTCATCACCCATCATACAGGTTGCTATCACGCGCTTTTTGTTCAATCGAACTCAAAGAGCGGCGATCTGAAGAGAAGGTGGAATAGAAATCAGCTTTTATTTTTAAAATTGGGATTGACTGCGTCCACAAAGTATTGTTGAAGAGAGGGAAGAAACCGGAGTACGCGGAATAAAACCCTCGGTATCCTGAAAAAGTCTCGAACCCGCGACCTCGACCTATACGGCATAGGAAAAAACCCAGTACTCTATCAACTGTGCTGCCAGGCTACCCATTAGCGAGATACATTAGTTAGCACTAGGTCCTATCCTCCAACATCCCGCACCCTCGATCTGGGGGCGTCAGAGAGTAGAAGGGGGGTAAAGGGGGGGGGCTTAAGGTAGATCCTGTTTGGCCTAGCACCTTGAGCATCTCTGGCAGCTGACAATTAAGAGCGCTATATAAGAACGCGTAAAATAATAACGCTTTTGTTATGCTTTCATTGTGACAACACTGGTGTTCATGGTACGATGGGCCCTGTCTATAGCAGCCGCCGATTCCA
This sequence comes from Oncomelania hupensis, assembly GCA_036898135.1. Taxonomy (NCBI): domain Eukaryota; kingdom Metazoa; phylum Mollusca; class Gastropoda; order Littorinimorpha; family Pomatiopsidae; genus Oncomelania; species Oncomelania hupensis. Next base: position 45,869,346 of record CM072518.1, on the reverse strand, counting down.
TTAAATATTAAAGTAGTCTACCCGCTGGCCCAAGAGAAATATTTTGGTAAGTTTTTGCCGCCCCGTACACTGATATCCATGCCAGGGCGTTACTGGAGGGTCGTCAAGCCTTAAGAGAAGAATTTGTATTGTTGTTGTTGCTAGGACATTCATAATATTACAAAGGATACCTATACAAAGAATAGTAGTTAAGATATTATCTTGTAATATTAATTAGTAAAATTTGAAGGGTAACTCCATAGAATTGCCTATAATAATAATAATAATAATAATAATAATAATAATAATAATAATAATAATAATAATAATAATAATAATAATAATAATAATAATAATAATAATAATAATAATGGTATTTATGTAGCGCTTTTTCCTAATGACATCAGTTCAAAGCGCAGTTCTCACGGAATCATAATTAACGATAACATCGAAATACATACGAAAAGAAGGGAAACAAAACATGACACTATTATACAAAAATCATAATACAAACATGAAAAAGAATTTTTACAAGCAAAAATATTAAAGACGAGGGAGGGAAGGGAGGAGGAGAGCAGCTAAAGAGTGAGGGGGGTGGGATGCGTGCGGGGTGATGGCGGTGGTCTGAATCGGGAAAGAAGGAATGATGATGATGATGATGGTAGACGAAATCAGACATTTTTAAGGAAAAGATGAGTTTTCAAGTTGAACTTGAAAGTGGCTATGTTTGGAGAGCTGCGAACAGAGAGAGAAAGAGAGTTCCAAGTTGAAGGACCAAGCACTGAGAAGGATCGACAGCCTGCAGAGGGAAGTTTGTAGCGGGGTATTTGTAGCATGAGGGTGTCAGAGAAAAAAAACGAAAAATTTCTAGATGGCTTGTGAAAGTGAATGTTCTGGGTGAGGTAGAAAAGGGCTAATCCATGGACCTACTTGTAGCAGAAAGTAAAGATTTTGTAGGTAATCCTCTGAGATACAGAAAGTCAGTGGAGAGAATGATATGATCAGATTTTTTTTCCCAGATCTATGTGAATAGATGTTAACTTAGATACATTAATAAATCCATAGTATTGACCTTTTCAATTCAATGTAATACAGTATATTTAGGCTTATGAGTCTATAGTACACATTTTTGTCTCCATACAAAGTATATGTAACTTGATTGTATAATATTAGATAATGATTATTACCTAATAGTTAATTTCCTTCGTCGTTCAAAGAGTACTAAACGCACCTTTGCAAATAATACTGTGCTTTTAGTCTGCATAAAACATGAAAAAGTTAGTTTTGAAACGTTCTGCGAGACAAAACGTGTAGGCTATTTACACTTTTCTGCTATCCTATGCACCAACGGGAATTCCCCATGTAAGAGGGGTAACTCTTTCCGTTACCGTGAAACATACTTCCGGTTTCTTTCTCCGCGTATTGTTTATCCGAGTGTTTTGAGCGAGTTATTTCCAAATATTCAAGAATATGTCGAATCACATGAGAAAGCGTTGGTGGAAGCATAAAAGAGAAAGTGTAGCAGAGAATGCCTGATGGATTTGAAGTCCCAGTTGTGACAGTCAAGTTTACAGTGGGAAGACAACATGTGTCACTGGCCACCGGTATCGTACCCTCACATAGTCAACTACTTCGTGTTTTGTGAAGGTTGCGACGGCGAAGCTATGGAAAACTACAAGAGTCTTCAGGTCCTGTTTCACTTTCTGTCGATGATCGTTCTTTAATCGTTGTATCGCTAGCTCTTCCATCTGACGACTGGCGTTTTCGTGGTGGCTTTCTGCCGATCTTCACTTTGCTGTCGTAACCAAGAAACAGCTGGGGAGATGGATTTTGAATGGTGGGCTCTCGGTCAGTAAAATGAAAGGAACAGACAAAAATTGTCTTCGGTGAACGTTTTAAATGTAGTTTTGACAGCCACTCTCTTATCTGGTCACTATTTGAAGGGGTGTGCAGTTTGTAGGGTTCCTGACACACGCACTCTCCATGAACCATTGGGTAGCGATCAGCGCACCTCCGAAGTCGTCCCAAATACAGGCCTCTACGATTGTTATTGCATCCTTTCACTGAGCATGTACTTCCTCCACTGTTTTTATGCTTATCCCACTCGTTTTCTGGCTCTAACAATCGTCGTTTTCGGCAATTTGCCATATTTACAAGTCATGCATCAAGCTTTGATAAAAGCAAAACAAGCCAGACCGGAACTTGGTTTCACTCTAACCTCGTTTTGATTTATAATGGCGATACCCACGAGCTTTTATGAGAGGTGCCGGAAAGTTGTGAATAGTTGTCTAACCTAAAATCGTAGGACTGGAATTATACGATACCTTGGATTAATCCTTTTTAGATGATATCCTCCAGGGAATAAGAGATTGAAGAAATAATATCTATTTCCCCTTCTCTGCTACCAGCGGTTTGAGTTTGTGGAATTAATAATAATAATTTTTAAAAAAAATAATAATAATAATAACAATAATAACAATAATAATAATAATAATAATAATAATAATAATAATAATAATAATAATAATAATAAACATTTAATATAGCGCCCTTTCTAATGAAAGCTCAGAGCGCTTTACATTCACATAAAACAGTTCTAAGAACTAAAATGGCTGAGCAATAACAATATAAAACATGGTAAACAAAACATACAAAATTTCATTAGATAATATGAACACGCACACACCCACACACGCACACACACACACATTTATACAGAGTTCAACACAAATTTACATTGTGGTGTCTTCAAAGGAACGTTTGAACAGATGGGTCTTGAGGCCAGAATGAAAGGCAGCAGATGTTTGGGAAGAATGGAGAGACATGGGAAGGGAGTTCCAGACGGTGGGAGCAGAAAATGAAAATGAGCGTTCACCAAAGGATTTTTTCACTCGTGGAATGCAGAGATTTTGGGCAGAAGAAGATCGAATTGTCCCATAGATACAGATGCCCATTTGGCTGTGTTCTCAGCTTGTTGAAATAATGTATTAGCTGGGTTTGCTGAAATCAAACGACTGATTTCCAACAGCATACACAGATGCGTGGATGAAATCCTGTGGAAAAGCATCTTCATGCAAAACAAGTATCCAGGATGAAGTCCTGTGAAAAGCATCTTCGTGAGAAATAAATTTCTGCCAATGACCTGCATTATTTAATATACTTATACTTATTCATGATATACCCCCAAAAAATGTCAGTAAAAGTTTAAATATTGTTCAATACACCGATGATGTCGTAATATGGACTTACGTATCCTTGAGAAGAAAGATATTCTTTATATGAAATACATTTTTGAGATGATTAGAATAAGCACGTATCTTGCTGTCTTAAGAATTAATAAATCATAAATAAGCAATAACAATAATTTTTTTGTTAATTAATTATATTCTTATATTATTTTTTTCATTTTAATTAATTTATGTTAATTTTAAGTTAATCTCTGTATAATTTAATATGTTGTCTAATATCACAATTGTGAATAGGCATTACATTAAATAAATACAAACACAATGTCTGCACAAATGAGCTGCCTGGCATCAGAAGTGGAAAGGAACCTTAACTTTTTACCAGACAATGTTTTTTTTTTCTTTCTTATTATTCATTGCTAAAGGTATGGTTCGCTAAATCGCCGCACGGTGGTATCATACAAAATATCGTCTTTCTCCCCTTCTTCCCTCTCCTCTTCGTCCTCTTCTTCGTCTTCTTCTTCTTTTTTCTTCTCAGAACTGGATATGCCTTGAGCACTTTGTTGACAGTTTTGTTTGCCCATTTGAGAGCTTGAGACTACATTCCGTAAAATCTAAAAATGCGAGCCGTTAAACATGGAAGAATAAATACAGCGGGTAGAGTTCTTTTTTTTTTTATATTTTGTTTTAATCTTGTATACATTATTTCTTTGAGTTGTATTTGCTAATTTTGTTTTCGCTTTTTAAAATATATATTTAGTTGTTTCTATCACTTGAATTATTTTTGTATTTCCACTCTTAACTGGAAATACTTTGAAATAGTCGGGGGGAATCAAAACGAGCCAAATATTAGTCTGTCGATTTGTCCGTCGGTCCGTTTGAAGCTATATCTCCAAAACCACAGAACGGATTCTGGTCAGATTTTAAAGAAACGTTACATAGGTTAGTGGCATGCCTCCCGTGCCATCATATTTGCTTTACCGCAAAGGTCAAGGTCACAGAAGTCTATTTATTGCTATACACGTTTTGCTCAGTATCTCACAAAAAGTCTGAAGCGATTTTGTTGAGTTTTGGATTGGAGGTACTTCTCATCATGGGCCATCTTCAGTAGCAGGCAGGTTGGTGGTCAGTCGGTCAGTCGTCGTTCCGAATTTCACTTTTGAATGTGTGTGTGTGTGTGTGTGTGTGAGTGTGTGTGTGTGTGTGTGTGTGTGGTTGTATAACGCCACAAATGAGAAACGGAATTTGACGTTCTTAGTGACAAATGGGGTAATTTGCTCGTTCCCCATTTGTCTGCCGTTCCCCATTTGTTCTAAGTACACGGGAGTGCTCTTTTAGTGCATGGCAGTGCAGTTGTAGTGCATGGGAGTGTTTTAAGTACACAGGAGTGCACTAGTCGGGACGGAGAAAATGCAGTCTATTTCCGAAGAAATTTTGAAGAAATTTCGACCTATTTCATCCCCTATAGGAGACGAACTAGGTCAACTTTTTCGAAAACGGGTAGGGTAGGGTAAGGCCTTTTTCGAAAAGGGGTAGGGTCAAGGCTAGTTGCAGCGCTGCAACTAGCCCTGACCCTAACCATACCCTACCCGTTTTCGAAAAGACCTTATCCTACCCGTTTTAGAAAATACCTTACCCTACCCGTTTTCGCAAAAGTTGACCTAGTTCGTCCCCTATAGGACACGAACTAGGTCAACTTTTTCAAAAACGGGTAGGGTTAAGGCAGCGCAGCAACTAGCCCTTACCCTAACCCTTTTTTCTTCAAAAATGTGCTACCCGATTAAAATTACCCCATTTGTCACCGCGCACACGCATGTGTGTGTGTGTGTGTGTGTGTGTGAGTATGTGCGTGTTCAAAACACACTGTTTACCTTATCTCAAGAATAACTGAATCCAAATGGATGATTTTTACTTTTGCGAATACTTTCCTGCTAAAGAAAAAGGTCCAGGTCATCGGGCTTCATCTTTTCCTCAGCGTGCTTTGCGTTGTTTCAAAACATTGGCTCAGCCTGTTTTGATACTTTTGGGCTTGCAGATAGTTCAGATAGAGGCCTATTCGTCGATGTTTTCCCGTTGCTTCCTTAGAGTAAAGCCGAATCAGCACACCGCCAAGAACATCAAAGCCTGTGAAAATACTTTGTTTTCCGCTACGTGTGGTGAATGTCTGGAAATACGTTTAAATGGCACACCGTGTTGTTTTTTTTCTTTTTGTCTTTTAAAATTTTTATTTATTTATTTATTTATTTATTTGGAGAGTGAGTACGGGGAGTTTGTCTTGTTGATATGTCATTTATTGTGTTGTTTGTGGGTTCGTGTCTCTTTATTATCGTCGGTGTCCATTCAAAACTTCGTATCTCTAAAAATTAAGTTTTGAGAAAAACGAAAAAAAAAAGTTTAAAAATATCAGATGTCACCAAAACAAATGTTTGTAATATAATTTGTACAGAATACAAATTATATTAAAAAACGTTTGTTTTGGTGGCATCTGATTTTTAGAACATTTTTCTCCTGTCAGTCTTTCCAACTTCCTTTTTTTTAAATTTTCTTCTTTCCACCCTCTCCCCTTCCTCCCCCACTCTCCTACACACCTATTTCTTCTTTTCTCATATTTGTATTTCTCTCTTTCTTTCATTTATGCTGAAATTTTCTTTATTTTATTTTAACACTTTTTCTGTGTTCATTGACCTTGTTAAACGCCTTGAGCGTTCTGTCTAAGCGTAAAAACAGCGTTATTCAGTTGTTCAAATTAATCGCTTTTTATTTAAACGTTTGGGCTCCAGGCGTTTCTATAAGAAAATACACCGTAAGAACAATAATATAATTTCTCTCTTCTTTTTAAAAACTCTCTTATTTGTTCATCCACAAACATCGGGTGAAGAAGCTCCAAGGCATCCGACTCATGGAGGAGAAGAAGAAGAAGAAGAAGAAGAAGAAGAAGAAGAAGAAGAAGAAGAAGAAGAAGAAGAAGAAGAAGAAGAAGAAGAAGAAGAAGCAGAAGCAGAAAAAGAAGAAGTAGAAGAAGAAGAAGAAGAAAAAGAAGAAGAAAAAGAAAAAGAAGAACAAGAACAAGAAGAACAAGAAGAAGAAATAAAATAAAGAAAGAAAAAACCGAAAGAAAAAAAGATTGAAAGGAAAGAGGAAAAAAAAAAGAAACAGAAAAATAAAACAGATTTTGGTTCAAGAACAGATCTAAACAAAAGTGGTTTTTTTTTTCTTCGAGAACACATCTCGACAAATACAGGACTTTATATTAACACAACATTCATCCGCGTGGATTTTGAAGCAAACATCACATATAGTTTGTTAACAATGTCTTTGATTGCGATCACAAGTATGCATATGATTGGCGTTGATTTTTTATTTTATTTTATTTTATTTTATTTTATTTTATTTTATTTTATTTTATTTTGTTTAATTTAATTTAATTTTATTTATTGTTCTTTGCTTGTATTTGAATTTATTTGTTTTCTGACCGTTGTTTATATTATTGCGGCTTGACATTTAGCTTTTTCTTCTCAGTCTCCTGCTCTCGCTCTCATTTTTAGATAACTTACACATTCTCTTTATATCTTAATATTCTGTTTATATCTCACTCTCTCTCTCTCTTTCTCTCTATCGCTCTCTATCGCTGTTTCTGTATGTTTTTCTTACTGTCTCTAACTACCTCTGTCCCTCTCCTTCTCTCTCTCTCCCTCTCTCTATATCTCTCTATCTGTTTCTGGTTTTTTCCCTCCCACTCTCTCTCTGTGTCTCTTAAGTCTCTGTCTCTTTCTTTTCCCCTCATCTTCCACTTCCCTGTTCCTCCTCTTCTTCCCCCTTCTCCTTCTTCTTCCTGTGTGTGTGTGTTACTCTTTGTCTCTGTCTCTCTCTTTCACTCAATCACACACACGCACACATACGCACCCACACACACACTATATCTATCTTTCTCTCTGTATCAGTCTGTCTCTCACATACTATCTCAGACCAGTCACCTACATTTTTTCTTGAAAACCCTCCCAAAACTCCTGATTTGTATATGGGGTCTGTTGGGTCAGCTTGGAGCTGTTGGACGCTTTCTGCTATATGCATGGTCATTGGGGCTTTCTATGGTATTATTCTTTAGCAATGTAGACATTTTCTATGTATTTGTTTTGCTAATATTTTATAACGATGTGTATATTCTATTTTGTTTTGTAAACAGGAGTAAGAGTACAACCTCAGCGTCCTCTGCATGAGATGCCTTTATTATAAAGTGACCGGCTGGTGAAGTGCCTTCAGTGTTACTGCTAGAGTTGCTTCAGCAGATCCTTTATGCGGATCGAGTTGTGGTCCTGATTCGGCTCTTTGCAGTCCGCTGGACCTTATACAGAATGACTAACTAACTAACTAACTCACTAACTCTCTCTCTCTCTCTCTCTCTCTCTCTCTCTCTCAGGCAATAGCACACGCAATAACACACACACACACACACACACACACATGCACACACACACACACACACACACAACTTTTATATTTATATTTAATTTCGTGACGTGTTTAAATCTGAAAGTTTCAAATATATCGATTTTTAAGATTTCAAATGGCCCATAACGTTTTGCAATAATATTTAACCAGGCCAGTGATCAAAGGACTGTGACGGTCCTTATTGAAACGTCAATGTTTAGGCCTTTTAGATTAAAAAAATCTCATTGAACTATCCAAAAATAGTTTATTTTCTTAGGAACATTCTTCCTTCAAGTTATATTATTCCTTGTCATTCATTATCATCAGATTCATGATCATCAGCATCTTCATCGTCGTCGTCATCATCATCATCATTATCATCATCAATAACTATTATTACTACTACTGCTGTTGCTACTACTACTACTATCCTACTACTACTATTGCTACTATTGCTACTACTACTACTACTACTACTACTACTACTACTACTACTACTACTACTACTACTAGCCCATCTGTCTTGCTTCTTCCTCTTCTTCTTTCCATCCTTCCTTGCTTTCTATAATTCTTTTTGATCCAAGCACTGTAGGCCGAGAGGCCTAAAGACGACCTCTCAAACTAATAAAGTAAACTGTAAACTAAATCGCAAACCACAGAGTAGTAGTGGTCAGTTTTATTTTTATCTGCCAAAGATATACACTATTTTGGCAGAACCGCAGAGGTAAATTAAAGAGCAAGCAATACTCTATACCCTCGTACAATCGAGCTATTGCTTGTGTAGTCTTCGAGATTTTTCGTTCGCTTGTATTAGCCCACTTTCCCGTTTGATAGCGACTCGAAACCTAAACTGCCAGAAACACCTATCATGGATTCAAACTGTAGCTATAAAAGCGTAACCCTTTAGTTTTAGAACTGCACTCGGGCCTCCATACAACCCAAGCGAAGTTCATGTTTCAACAGATTGCCCAATGCGATTAAAAACGCCACGGAAAAACCGGAATTTCCACTCTTACGTCACAAACCATAAAAATCACTCCTTGTTTTTTTTTTTTATAGAAATTGAGTTGCCTTTTGTAATAGCTGTAAGTACATCCTATCCTATCTTATCCTATCCTATCCCGGAGGTCGTATGGGCACCACAGATGATCGTTTAACCAGCGTACTCCATCTTTCCCTGTCCTCAGCAACCCTGATTGTTTCGCTCAGTGTCAAACCAGTCCATTCTCGAATGTTGTCCTTCCACCTCTTTTTCGGTCTCCCTCTTCTTCTACCTCCTTGCACAGTGCCTTGCAGGATGGTCTTTGCAAGACTTGATCTGGTGACGTGGCCATACCATCGGAGTTTACGTTTTTTCACCACTGTGAGCAGGTCATCGTGTTATCCAATGGCTTGTGTGATGGTCTGTCGGACTTCGTCGTTGGTGATGTGCTGGTATAGGAAATGCGTGTCAGTGCATGCTGATACCATATCTGTTACACTCCGTTCGATGTTGGTGTTTTCTATCAGTATCTGATTCAGCCCCGATGCTTGAATTCCTGATAGTTGTGTAACTCTGATTCGTTTATTCACGCAACCCGTCCAAACAGCATACAAGTCACAAAGTCGACGTATGAAGTTTTCCACTTTTATTCAGCACACATCAACAACTGCATACAATTCTCAACTCAACTCAACAACTTTCACAGCAACTCTTCTTTACTTTCCAGCTTCACTATCAACAACTTTACTCTCTCAACAGCAACTCGGCACACGATTAAATAACCTCTCTCTTTTCTGGAACAATTTGGTACATGGTAGAAATGACGCACTGCCACCAATCGAACTAAAGATCGTCATCACTGGCTTACGTCATTACATATTTTTTCTCCTTCCGGATCGTTCCTTCAAATTTCTACAATTATCCCGAATCTTTGATCGATAGTAAACAAGCCGATCCAGAAGATTCTACAACAATATCGACCAACGAAAATTATCAACGTTATACAATGCCTTTCCTAACAACAATGCAAACTCAAATCAAAGGTAAATAAACTCTATTATTGAATACTTTGCAAATCGAAACGATTAGATCTATCGTACACGCTTCCGACATACTTTCGTACGCGTTTCAACGTAACATAACCCCCCACTCAAGGAGAAATTTACCCAATTTCTTTCAACAACGTTGAAACGTAATGCACAAACAAAGTTCAGAATTAAAACTTACTTCAGACTGTCTCATTTACTGTCAATGTTCTCAGTTTATATACACAGAGTCCATGTTTCTCATCTGCAAGTCTGTTTAGATATTGCCAATGTTCACCACACAGTCAATGTTCTTTCAACCGCAAGGAAACGACGCCCTCGTCAGTTGCGGTCGTCATCGGCCCAGGGTCAAAGACGATGATCACGTGGGCTTCCCTGGAATCAGTGCGTCCTCCGTTGTCTCCTTCTTCCATCGGATGTCCGACGCAGTCGACGTTGTCAGCTCCCAGGATGCATTTGCTGGGTCTCACGGTCAGGTTGGCTTCTGCGGAACGGTGGAACGGCTCCCTCAAGGTCTGCAGATGCTCCTTCCAGGTCTGGGTGTGGACCTCATGTTCGACCAAAGTCGTAGAGCCTGGGACATCATTGAAGCTATGGGGAAACTCGCCCATAAGGTCCTTGAGCTCCAACTTTTGACCTTCCGTCAAGCTCGGTCCTAGCTTAACATCATTGATGCCTTCTTTGCTGTGGAAGCCTCCCAGTTCCAACTGTTCCTCGCTGTCAAAGCTGTTGTCGATCTCAGCTGCTGTCGCTGCATGCACAGTCTCTGGCGGCCTCTCCACGTACAGCTTAAGGAGGTTGGCGTGGTATATCTTGGAATGCTGGCCGACCTTCACCTTGTAGTCGTTGATCCCCACCACGGTCTCCACTTCGTACGGGCCTTTCCACTGCATCAGCAACTTATTATGATCGGTAGGTAGCAGCACCAGCACTTTGTTGCCAGGTTTAAACTTCCTGTTCACAGCCCTACGGTCATAGTAGTGCTTTCCACAGTCCTGGGACTTCTTCAGGTTTTCTCTGGCTATCTCGAGAGTCTGCTCCAGCTTCTCCCGTAGCTCAAACACGTACTGGTAGCTGTTCTTCACCTCTGGGGTGTCCACTTCCTTCGTCCACAGTTCTTTCAGGATGTGCATCGGCCCTCGGATGGTTCTTCCGTACAGCAGCTCGAACGGAGAAAAGCCGGTGGACTCCTGCGGTACTTCTCTGTAGGCGAAAAGTAAGGCGTTGATATAGCGATGCCATTGTCTGGGCTGCTCGCTGCACAGTTTCTTCAGGGTGGACTTCAGCGTAGCATTGAACTTCTCGACAAGCCCGTTGCACATCGGATGGTAGGGTGTCGTAGTCAAATGCCGGATGCTCAGCAGTCTGTTGACCTCCTTCATACAGTCAGAGACGAACTGTGTCCCGAGGTCTGTCAGAATTTCTTCAGGCACTCCAAGTCTACTGAACATGTCCACCAGTGCCTCTGCCACAGTTTCAGTGTCAATCTTCTTCAGTGGCACTGCTTCTGGGTACCGAGTCGCATAGTCCACTAAAGTCAGTACCCACCGATGACCTTCTTCACTCGGAGGTCTTATTTCGCCGATTAAGTCTAAGGCCACCCTCTTGAAAGGTCGGTCGATCAGAGGCATCCTCTGCATAGGCACTTTCGGGACCCTTCCTCGAGGTATGGTCTTCTGGCAAATGTCACATGATCGGCAGAAACGGCTGACGTCCGCATGAAGTCCTGGCCAGTAGAACACCGCCTGGATTCTGTCTGACGTCTTCTTGATGCCCAGGTGACCTCCCATGATGGAGTCGTGAGCTACTTCCATCACTTGGCGCCTGAGGGGTAACGGTACCAAGACTTGACGTAGCGGTTTCCCTCCGTTGACCCTCGGGTGCTGGAAGATTCGGTACAGGATCTTGGCCTTCACCTCGAAATAGACCGTTCCACTGCCTTTGGTCACGTGATCTTGGCGGTTCCTGTACTTGTTTAAAGTACTATCAGCTTCCTGGAGCTGGATCAGCTTATCTCTGTCCACGATGGCAGCTTTAGAGTTGTCGGCGACCCTCAGTGGCGTAGACGTCTTGTCTCTCTTGGCCTGGGCCCTGGTAGTAACAGCACCGACGATCTCTGGTCGGCAGGGCTGAGCCGGAGTAACCACATTGTCCCGTAGCAGCTCTGTAAGGTCTCCATCGGGAAACGGCAATGGATCCTCCTCCACAACTTCGACGTGTTGAGTTGAAGCAGGACTCCACTCTGGATCGGGGTCGTCGGGTCGTCTCGCGCCGTCGATATTCCCGATCATCAAATTATACAGCGGCTTCTTCAGGCAAACCGCTTCTACTTCGCCTATATAGAAAGGGGTGTTGACATGAATCTTCGCAACTGGCGCTCTCACACATTTGCTGTCGGCCATGAGTGTCCATTTAGAATCGCCAGTGAATTGTTCTTTAGCGATTAGGTCTTCTCTGACGATGACCCCACTACAGCCAGAGTCTCTTAAAACAGTCACTTCATGATTTCCGACGCGTCCCTTGGAAACAGGCATGTTCTGTACGGTCACAGCTGCGCTGGCGACGACGGGGATGGATTTTCCGTTGGCAAGGAGAAGTTGGCCATCGGTCATGCACTCTTGCACGTCCGCAGGAGTAGCTGTGCGCTTGGTCTCACTCGGAAGAATGACGCTCCCGCCGCACACTTGATGGTCAGATCTACTGGTTTGCCGTTGATTGGAGAACCGCCTCTGCCGGTTGCCCGCCGCTGAATTGTCCGTACTGCTCCGCTGTCCGCTACTTTTGTTTTGAGGACAATTAGAAGCTCTGTGGTCTGTAGCGTTGCAGGTGAAACAGCCCCTTGAATGCCCTTCCCTGGGAGGAGGCGTGGAGTCCGTCTGTCTCTGGCTCGTCTGGCTCCCTTGGATCTGGTTCCCATGGTTTGCAGTCTTCTGAAAATGTTTCGTCGCGCTGGGTGGCCCCAGGGTTTTCCCATGAGCGATGAGATATCTTTCAGCAGCCTCAGTCACATCTTTAAGCGTCTGCAGCTTTTGTTCTTCTAAGTGGGTCGCTAAGTCCTTGTGACAGGCATTGAGAAATTGTTCCTTCACGATCAGGTCATGGAGACTGTCGTAAGACTTCGTTTCGCCTGATAACTCCACCCACTTGTGTAGATATGACGACAGGCGCTCCACAAACTGCTTTGGCGTCTCGTCTGACTTAGGCCGGCATTCACGGAAGCGTTTACGGTAGCCCTTCTCTGTAAAGTTGTAGCACTGCAACAGGGCCTCTTTCAAGACGTCGTAGTTTTTGGCGTCATCGTTCGACAGTCTGGTGTAAACTTCGAGAGCTTGCCCCGTCAGAAGTGCACTCAGTCGAATCGCCCAGTCTCGAGGTTGCCAATTGGAGCTTTCGGCGAACCTTTCGACTCTCGCCAGATAGCTGTCGATCTGGTCCTTCCCGTCGACGAAAGCTGGCAATTTTGGAGCCGTATGGTCGTTGGTGACTTGTGGCGCATGCTGATTGTTCTGGATACGCGCCAACTCTAGCTGGTACTGACGATCTCTTTCTTGTTGCTGCTGTTCAATTTCCAGACGCTTCAGTTCAAATTCTCTGTCTTCACGACGTCGCTGCTCCTCTATTTCTCTTTCTTCACGACGTCGTTGCTCTTCTTTTTCTTGCCGCTGCTGTTCAATTTCTAGACGCTTCTGTTCTAGTTCTATTTCTTTTTCTAGACGCTTCTCTTCCAATTCTCTTTCTTCTCGGCGACGCTGCTCTTCTAATTCTCGTTCTTGTATTCTCTCCTGGGATTTGACGTACTCCGTCAACTGTTTCCCTTTTAGATTCAGTTCAACCCCTTTCTGCCAGAAGTCAGCCATCTTGATGCTTCTGGAAAGTTCTTTTCTGGAAAGTTCTTTTTCTAGAAAGTTCTTGACTGTAGAGTTCTTTTTCTTGAAAGTTCTTGACTGTGCTGTACCTTTCTAGACTGTTCTAGAACAGCACGCTCTCTGCAGTAGCGCTTATGCTTGTCACTAGTCGCCTTCGCTGACGCAGGCCCCGCTGTCCTCGTCGTATGCGACGCTGCACCACGCTGGTGTTGATGTACACGCTCCTGTGCTGAAGTAGACGCGACGTCCGTTCGTCGCTCTCTCTAATACTGGCGATGTAGCTCCGAGACTGTCCCTCGACGTAGTCTAACGGCAGCAACGTACTCCCGACTGTTGTTCGCTCACGAAGCAACTCTTCAGCGACTACACGCCCTTGCAGTCAACCCGAACCTATCGGTGATGTAGTCCCAGTATGTTGGCCCCTCTCGACGCAACTCGTTGGCGGCTACCCTCGATGACTGCCTCTCGTAACGTTGACTCGCTTGTTGTAGCAGTTGAACCCTTGGCTATGGCGTGAATCGCGGCTTGACCCCCAAAATGTTACACTCCGTTCGATGTTGGTGTTTTCTATCAGTATCTGATTCAGCCCCGATGCTTGAATTCCTGATAGTTGTGTAACTCTGATTCGTTTATTCACGCAACCCGTCCAAACAGCATACAAGTCACAAAGTCGACGTATGAAGTTTTCCACTTTTATTCAGCACACATCAACAACTGCATACAATTCTCAACTCAACTCAACAACTTTCACAGCAACTCTTCTTTACTTTCCAGCTTCACTATCAACAACTTTACTCTCTCAACAGCAACTCGGCACACGATTAAATAACCTCTCTCTTTTCTGGAACAATTTGGTACATGGTAGAAATGACGCACTGCCACCAATCGAACTAAAGATCGTCATCACTGGCTTACGTCATTACATATTTCTTCTCCTTCCGGATCGTTCCTTCAAATTTCTACAATTATCCCGAATCTTCGATCGATAGTAAACAAGCCGATCCAGAAGATTCTACAACAATATCGACCAACGAAAATTATCAACGTTATACAATGCCTTTCCTAACAACAATGCAAACTCAAATCAAAGGTAAATAAACTCTATTATTGAATACTTTGCAAATCGAAACGATTAGATCTATCGTACACGCTTCCGACATACTTTCGTACGCGTTTCAACGTAACAATATCTTAATTTCTGACTGGATGCAATTCCACACCCACAGATAGCACACACTCTTGTTCTCCTTCTCTGCCTTACAAACGGGAAAGCCCGTTGCCCCCTTTTTTTTTTTAACTTCCGATTTAGCGTTTTGCCTTTTTAGGCTACTTCCGATTTAGCGCTTACGTTACATTCGGGTTCCGCTAACGGCGTTATAGAGATGGTTGTCGGCCGCCATAACCGTAAAAATATGTTCACTTAAATGTACTACAAACATTACTGCAGTTACATTTCCTTCAAACATATGGCTGAGATCCACTTTACAATTTATAGTCAATAAACGTCAAAAGTCTGAAAGGTCCCCCACTCTTTCTTCAATCACTTTCCTGTTCCGATAGTGGCTATTACATCACCACAAGGGAGTAGTTTTACACTAGTTATCAAGTCTATACTCGCTTAGTCGTCGTCTAGACCAAAACGATTTAAAGTATGTCTTATACATTTTTTTTAAGTGTTTTTTTTTTGTTACATTCACAAAACTTTAAACTTGATACTATGATCATAGAAGTGTCTGTAATCTCCTTGATCGTCGGCCAGACGAAAGGCTTTCAAAAGATTCTGATACAGCTTCTTTTTTTTTTCTTTTTTTTTTCAAATGTTATACTAGATACTAAGAACATAGAAGGGTTTCTTAATCCACTTTTTATTACGTAAAAATCTTTCCAATCAGCGTATTTTAAAATGAAACAAACTTTGTTCTGTTGGGTTTTTTTCTGCTCATTTTTTTGGTGTGTTTTTTGTGGGTTTTTTAAATGCCCATCGTCGAAGTCTTTAGAGAGCGCAAAAAGATGGTGACGCTATGATGGGGATAAGAGCTTCTTCTCCCCTTAAGGTCCATCTGTCGTACTCGACAATTATTTACATAATAGGGAGGGTAAGTTATGGAGTAAGTATTTAGTAAGTATGGAGGCACGGTGGTCTAATGGTAGTGCTTTGGCTTGCAGATCTGAAGGTCCCGGGTTCGAGCCCTGTCCGGGCCATTGTGTTGTGAAAAGTTGTGAAAGACACTTTACTCCCGTTTCCTACTCCTTCGGATGAGAGTATAAACCGAGGTCTAGTCTGTGTGTCGCATACATTCCATCATAACGGACTTTAAAGATCCTGACGCTCATGTCCTAGACGGGTGAGTGCCGGTAACAAGAACACACCCAGCATGCACTTGGTCCTTCTCCCCCATCCCTGGCTGGCCAGGATAGTGCTCAGTTCTCCGGACGTCAGACCATGCGCCCAAAGGCTGCGGGTGGGCGTCTCGGGCGGTTTGAGTTAGATCCTGTATCGGTCAGCGCCTAGAGTCTGGTCAGGAACGGCGAGATAAGTGCGCTATAAAAATCCTCAATAATAATAATAAAATAAAAATAAGTTTGTAGTTCTGCGCTGTGGGTTCTTCACTTGAGGCAAAAGAAATCAAACGGAGAACAAAGGTAACTGCTACAGCATTACAAGTGTGTAATGTTAGTGTTAGTGTTAGTGTTAGTGTGCTGTGTTAGTTGACATGCTTAGTCTGGACGATCATGTAGTACAAAAGAAATTATAACTCAGGGTTTCCCGTTGTTGCATTCTATGTATAGTCAGTGTTTAAAATTGGACACAGTATTGCGATCTGTGTGTCTAACTTTGAGTGCCTGTAACCTCTCCGACACTCTTTTAGAATTCTTAGTGATGTAAGATCACTGTCTGGACGGACCTTAAATACAATACAATACAATACAATACAATACAATACAATGCCTCTCTATTACCTTAAACACGGATTTTACACAAGAATATATCATTCTCATGCAAATCAAAAAGCTCATTTAAAGACAAATGTGTTAAATGAACAAAAATTACAGTCATCCCTTAGTAATCTAAAATTATAAAAGATATTCCCGTTATAAACACATGCAAGCCAGCAACTATCAAAGTTTACAAAAATTGCATCTCATCAATTCAACACATTCATACTGCTACTATTACTACTACTACTACTGCTGCTACTACTATTACTACTACTACTACTACTACTACTACTACTACTACTACTACTACTACTATCACAGCTCTCACAATACATTTCATCACTTCAACAAGTAACAAATTTGGTAACAGTGGCTCTATGGTTGTCCGATCTTTTAGAATTACTTAAGCGCTCCAATGTGAATGTTTATATTCAAATCTCGCAATTATCACACACATACACGCACACACACACACACACACACACACACACACACACACACACACTTACACACAATTGTGTGACTATAATTATAAGCCAAATTGTCGTCTCCTATAGCGTAAATTAGACTTTGGGAAAATGTTTTCTCGCATTCTCAATCCAAGGTTAAGACTCACTTTAAGAGTGTAATCAAGTTACACTGTAGTTTTGACGTATTTCTCTTCAGTGACGTATAATTAATAGATTTAAAGATTCTTTTCACTCTATAATGACGTATGAATCACTGTACAAATAAGGTCACGGATTCTTCATTGCTGAACGACGTACTGTTGAAGTAACACAAATTCGAGGTCTGGATTTCTGTGGGTTTAGACCACGCTGCTTAGCTGAGAATCGCCGAGGCTTAAGTTTTTGCGAAGCCAGCGTAATCTTCGGCGAATCCCAGCTACGCTGTATGTATGGTTTAAAAGGCCCCGATGCGAATGATTTGTTTACTAGAGGGGCCGGGTAGCTCAGTTGGTAGAGCGTCTTACTAGTAACCGAAAGGTACCTGGTTCGAATACCGGATTGGCCAATGTGTGACCATATTATTTCCCCTTACCATCAACTGGTTCGCTTGTGTAAGAATAATGTGACCAGTAGTCGCCTATACGCTTCGGTGTCGTGTGAATATAATCTACAGTAACATTTGTTTACTTTTGGCGAAAACAGGTTTACCCGAAAATTCACATTGTTATTACATTAAACAAACGTTATTTCTTTTGTTTTAATGGTACAGGCCTGAGACCTTTGACCCTATTTCTGAGTGAGCCACGCGGCTTGAAGTGGACGTCTTTGGCGTCTGGGGTACGGTAGGATCTATATTATCAACCTAAAACGAAAAACCTTACGAGCAATTGTTTTTACGGGTTCCGTCTCTAACCGGCTTTGATATAGGCTACTTTTAGCTCCATCCTATCCTATCCTATCCTGTCCCGTAACCCGGAGTTCGTAGGGGCACCACAGATGATCGTTTAACCAGCATACTCCATCTTTCTCTGTCCTCAGCAGCCCTGATGGCTTCGCTCAGTGTCAAACCAGTCCATTCTCGAATGTTGTCCTCCCACCTCTTTTTCGGTCTCCCTCTTCTTCTACCTCCTTGCACTGTGCCTTGCAGAATGGTCTTTGCAAGGTCTGATGATCTGGTGACGCGGCCATACCATCGTAGTTTCCGTTTCTTCACCACTGTGAGCAGGCCATTTTAGCTCCAACAGGTTGACTATCCCCCTTGCTATTATAATAGGCACAAAAAGTACGCAATTTATTCATTTTAAAAATAAGTATACTTTCGAAATAGATTTTGTTTCTGGTAGGCTTTATTTTTTCCAGTGAGGCAACACTCACTGTAAATTTTAAATGGATCTTTAGAGTGGGCGTGGTTAACGTGGGTGCCTTTTAATCATTACAATGATCATGGCTAAAGCATTGCGTTTCCGTTTCTCAGAATCAAAATCAGAATCGGGTCGAAGAACTTTCGCCCATTCCCCGAATGCCAAATGATTGTTCCTTTAAATATAAAATCCGTGCAGGGTTGATTCCGATGGTCAGCTATAGGGTGCGAGTCCTTTTTTTTTTTAGCACCTGTGCGACTTGGGCGGAGTGAGTTCAATCCCCACTTTAGCAAAACAATATTGCGCGGTGTTCGATTTTATTTTTTACAATGGATTCTTTTTTATGATTTGGTGTTATGACTCGCATGTACAATCAATTGTTTTTTAATTTGTGTGATTTCTGTGTAGTCTTTCTAAGCACTGTAAGGTTACCTAATTTGTCTTAATGTTTGAAACGTTTAAAACTTGAAGACGCGTCTTTTTAGAGAGGACTTTTCTTAGGCGCCATGAGTGAGTGTTGTTAGTTATTTTTGGTGTTGGGATGTGTATGTGGTTGCGTGTTATTGACCAATGTACGCATGTTGTGTTTTACATTTGTTTGTGTAAAGCGCTTTGTGATTTTGGAAAGCGCTGTATAAATTGCCTGTTATTATTATTATTATTATTATTATTATTATTATTATTATTATTATTATTATTATTATTATTATTATTATTATTATTATTATTATTATTATTATTATCTTAGGCGCCTTAAGGAGTTGTAAGCGAGCAATGAAAGGGCAGACAAGTTTTTTTAATGATGTACAATTGACGTTGTTACAAACAAAAATCGATATCATTCCATGCTTTTGATTTGTGAGACTTTTTTGCGATATTATCTTTGATTTCTGGGACTATCTTTTTGACAAAACCCTCGGGTTACAAGATTTTCTGAAGAATGACGTCTGACAGCGATAATTCATTTCTTCCGGTTTTCGATTTTAAAAGTGTCTCTGTCGAGGTCTGATACATGAGGCGGCCCTAAGCCTTATAGTACAAGACAATGTATAGTTGCCTTAGCAGGACAGGGCGTGTTGTGAGCGACGGTTTTGTCGTACACGCGTAGAGGTAGTACTAGACTTCAGGTTTGTTTTAGTCTATGCATCGCTCACATGGATTGACTTTTTGACTTGAGTAGATTAACGTCCCCGGACACGTAGCGTATAGGGGACATGGATGTTGTTGTTTGTAGATTATAGTCACACGACACTTTCGCATATAGGTGACTACTGGACCGATTTATACTGACACCAGCGATGTGAGAAAGGCTCTTTTTTATAGTTATAGAGCGCCTCAATCTTGCTACAATGACTTCAAAGTCAAGAGATTAACAATTAATATTTATGACTGTTAAGTTAGTGAGTGTAAGGATAACAATACATCTGTGTGTCGTGCAAATGCAATACTATGCACGATAGTTATAATATCCTATCCTATCCTATCCTATCCCGTAACTCAAAGGTCGTTGGGGCAACACAGATGATCGCTTAACCAGCATACTCCAACTTTCTCTGTTCTCAGCAACCCTCATGGCTTCGCTCAATGTCAAACCAGTCCATTCTCGAATGTTGTCCTCCCACCTCTTTTTCTGTCTCCCTCTTCTTCTGCCTCCTTACACCGTGCCTTGCAGGATAGTTTTTGCAAGGCCTGATGATCTGGTGACGTGGCCATACCATCGGAGTTTCCGTTTCTTCACCACTGTGAGCATGTCATCGTGTTGTCCAATGGCTTGTGTGATGGTCTGTCGGACTTCGTCGTTGGTGATGTGCTGGGTATAAGAAAATAATGCCCAGAAGTCTTCTGTAGCACCTCATCTCCGTGCTTTGTATTCTTCGTTGGAGATCTGCTGTGAGGGTCCATGTTTCGCAAGCATATAGGAAGATGGAGATGACAAGGGAGCGCAGCAGCCTTGCCTCTACTTTATAATAAGCAATTTGCAATAAGAAAGTTACTTTTCAACCATCCTGTAGAAAAATTAGCCATTGGACAACACGATGACCTGCTCACAGTGGTGAAGAAACGGAAACTCCGATGGTATGGCCACGTCACCAGATCATCAGGCCTTGCAAAGACCGTCCTGCAAGGCACAATGTGCAAGGAGGTAGAAGAAGAGGGAGACAGAAAAAAGGTGGGAGGACAACATTCGAGAATGGACTGGTTTGTCACTGAGCGAAGCCATGAGGGTTGCTGACGACAGAGAAAGATGGAGTACGCTGGTTAAACGATCTGTTGTGGTGCCCCTACTGTGACGGTGGGCCCATTGTTGCTGGGCTCTGCACAATGGATTGCTATTACCCACTCGTCTTTCGTCTGCGGGGATCGGCTAGTTAAATCACCCTATGACTAATCTTAATACATTTATAAGTTTGGCCCGGTCTGTATAAGGATGTGTTTACAGAGACAGGGAGAAAAGTGTAAAAGTTCACTGACACACTAGCTCTCGCACCGCTATGAAAGATAGGTAGTCCAGCCAGTTGTTAGCAGTAAATACCACACATTTATTTCCTCCTCTATATGAAATCTTCTAATCTCTACACTAACTTAAATGTCCTAATTTCACTTCGAGTAGTTCGCTCCTTGATGGTCTATGCAGCTACTGTTCTCGATATTTGTTACTGTCTCATCATCGGGCTATTAGTTCTTTCTGTCCTATTATTCGTTTTTCTGGAAGAGTAGACTATCGCAGATCATTGTTTGTGTACGGTTTCGGAGGACTTAACTTTATCGTCAATGTGCGGTGTTGTTGTCTCTTCTTCTTGGTAGTTGACTCCTGAGCTAGTCGAGCCCAATGCTCTCGCTGCTCGAGGTTGCAGGCCACGTGTCAGCGTTGTTTCTCTGTGGGATTTCTTCCCTGGCGTGGACCAAGATGCCTGCTCGTCTGCAAAATATGAGACAAATTTCTGGAACGCCTTGTTTACAAAGGTTGTGCAGAGCGTCTCACTGTTGGCAGAAACAGCCCTCAGTGAGATCGCATCCTCTTAAATAAGAGACGATCAACTTCTATGTCTGTGGTTCACTGGAATCTCCAACATAATTCCTATACCTATACATACATCGTGGCTAAACTAAACACAAGGAGAAGTAATTAACAATATACACATTCTCCGGTACAGCCACTGGTCTGCAATAATACACATAGGAGAAACAACAGTTGGACAGTAGAGGCTACCTCGTGGTTTCGAAAACTGGTCGGGTTCGCCACATGGTCAAGCAAAGGTTTACTAACAATCACAATGCTAAAGCATGGCAAAACTTCACAAACATAATCCAATAATCATATCAGATACTCGCGATGAAACAAACTATTTATCATTTACCTTCTTGACAATGTCAAGCTCTGGCTATACTGCAATGAATGAATTTCACCCGTCACCTGCTTAGCCTTAGTGAGAGAGATCGTTCAACGTGCGTCCTTCTACCATATTGTTCAGACCAAGACTAACTATCCTCCCGCTGGGGTCTGCTATCGTGCAAGACTACGAGAATCGTAGCGCCACCTAGTGGGGGTTGCGGGTGATTGGTCAGCTGGATGAGGTTACGGTTTATCTTAGTGAAACTGTAGCCTAACATGCTGAGAACAACCTAACTTCGGTCGTCTTCTAGTCAGCGACTTAACTTACATAGGTCAAAGCAGACTAAACGTTGGAGGCTTGAAGCCTTAGAGCTGGGTTGAACTAGCCACTCGTGACACCTACGACCTCTGAGTTACGGGATAGGATACAGTAGAATAGGATAGGATGGGTGCCTGTGTCAAACCACAGTCTTGCTATTACGTGTGCGATCTTGACTGTGTGATGATCTTTACATAACTTCTTCGATGAATGCTGTATGCTTTTGTGAATTACGTATGCATATATTCAATTTTGCTTGTGTCTTAGGACCCTCTTTTTCGGGGGGCATCATTTATCGTATTCTACAGCACCATGTTTTGTTTGGGTGTTATAAGCTTACTAAATTAATTGTTTATTGCGCATTGCCATTTACATTTATGTTTGTATGTTGTGTGTGCCTTCACATTCCATCCATTCTCTTTATCCTTTATCGTCTAGAAAGCTCTCCGTGAGTTGAGAGCCTGAATAAACTTTTGAAATCTTGTAACACTGTTCCTCTTCCAATATCATGGTAACTTAAAGGTAAGGTAAAGGTGTTCTCGCAACATTTCGGTCGTTGGGGAGATAGGCGTATGGGATCTTCCTTTTCTCTAGGCCAGCCTTTTTAACCTTCCATGGTTCTAAACAGATCCAAGTACACATTGACAGCTGTCTGGATTGTGGTGTGTCGTGCGCTTGTTTCATTATTTTCTTCTTCTTCTTCTTCTTCTTCTTCTTCTTCTTCTACTTCTTCTTTTTCTTCTTCTTCTTCTTTTCCTCCTCCTCATTCTTCTTCTTCTCTTTCTTTGTTTTGTTTTTGTTTAGTTTATGTTGATTTGTTTTGTTTTGTCGTTTGTTGGTTACCTTCCATGTTACCCATCCAAGGACTAACCTGTCCCGACGTTGCTTAATATGAAACATTGCTAGCACGTCCCCAAACCACTTCGCTGTTGCGCAAACCCGGTAGATCATGCATCATTATGTTATGAACCTTTTTACAAAAGTGATTTCTGCGCATCGACAGAAATATTTTAGACGTTTTTATTTTTTAAAAAAAGTGATTAAATAAAACACGAGTAAGCATCCAATTAGCCAGAGTGTACAAGAACCTGAAAATGGATGTCAAAAGTGGCCCTACCACCGGTCCCTAGACTGGTTTAACGAGTATCATCGTCGTAAGTTGATTCTGTAGAAAGGGGGAAAGAGTCAATAAGTAAAGTATCGATTACGCAAAGGAGAGACATTTGTTAGCTAAAGGGACTAACTTTCAAGATTTTGATTATTTTCTGTGACAGTCAGTTGGACCTATTCCTGATAATGTTGGTTATAGATCGCCGCGTTTTGAGTCGGATTAAGGAATAAAGCGCGCTTTGCATCCATTATTATTATTATTATTATTATTATTATTATTATTATTATTATTATTATTATTATTATTATTATTATTATTATATTATTATTATTATTATTATTATTATTATTATTATTATTATTATTATGTTTTAATTGTCAGATCAGATGTATGTATATACTGTATTTTCTCGTACCCTCTGGCTACAGATGCCTTGCTTTGTGATGTGAGCCAGATCTATTTTTTGTAACACGCTTGGAGCTTCCAAGCATTAATTTGTAAAATAATTTATTAGTATTTATTATTAATCGTTGTCGTATTAAAATTTAATATAGAGGGCACTCATTGTTCGATTCGACCTAGAAGATATGAAGGTTAAAGGTTTGAAACCATGATAGGTACCGGTAAACTAAGCTATAGTTTACAAACGCTCCTCTGCAGGCTAGCCACGTTTTTTGTAGAATCTAATGCGAGTCTACTTTAACACTTAATGCTATTAACAGACACATCAAACAAATCAACGAATCGATTTTGATCATAACGGTGGTTTTGAAAGACGTTATTTTGGGGAGTGAAATTGTATTATATTCCATTGGGTCAACACTTCCTGTGAATTTGAAAATGGTATGTGAAAGTTAGCCTCATTAAAAATAACTAGGTAGACGGGGACTAAGACAGTGTAGACAAGTGTACCTCTTCAATCAGAATAGGAATAGTGCTACTTTACTAACTTAAGTTTGTGAATATCTTTTAATTATAGTGTAGAAGAAGAAGAAGAAGAAGAAGAAGAAGAAGAAGAAGAAGAAGAAGAAGAAGAAGAAGAAGAAGAAGAAGAAGAAGAAGAAGAAGAAGATACTACTACTACTACCAGTAATTACTACTACTTAAATAACAACAACAAATTGTTTTGTAGTTGGATACCCTATTTTTATAGTGCATTTTTTGTCTTTAATGGCAGCGCAATATTATTTATGTAATTGTAGATATTTGAAGTATTAAAAGATAAATACAACTTAAAATATAGCTTATAATGGAGAGTTCTAAACATTTAAAGAACAATATTAAATGAGATTAACACATTCACACACACACACACACACACACACACATACACAGAAGTTGTACGCTGGGTTCTGTTTGAGAGGCAAGACATTTAAGACTTCTGTTCATTACAGACATGTCACTGGCATGACATGGGTTAATATTTTTTTAGCACGCAAGGAAATCATAACTTGCATATTTATTCTTTCTCTCACTTTTGCCTCTTTAATTCTTCTTATTCTTTGTCTTCTTGTCCTGTTCCTCCTTCACTTCCTTTTCTTGTTTTCTTTCTTTTCTTTCTTCCTTTCTTCTTTGTGTTAATCTTCTGTTTGCTTCCTTTTCTTCTCCTTTTACCCCCGTTGGAGTGCCTGGGGTTTCAGTATAAATAGTATCCCCACTTTCTGGAAATTTAGTGCTTTAAATTCCCACTGTCGCTGTCTTTCTCATTTGCTCTTTCTCATTCCTGCTCTGTTCTATCAATCTGCTATACTATCGTCTTCTTTGCTAGACCAGTCTCCTACCTTTTTTCTTGAAAACTCTTCCTGGACAAGACTCCTCATTTGTGTATGAGGTCTGTTGGATCAGCTTGGGAATATTGGACGCTTTCTGCCAGGTGGTCACTAGGGCTTCCTATGATGTTATTATTTAGCAATGTAGGCATTTTATATGTATGTGTTTTGTTGATAATTTATAATGATGTTTGTATTCTATTTTGCTTTTGTAAACGGGGGTTCGATAAGTTGGGGTGAAGCCTCAGCCGTCCCCTGCGTGGGATGTCTTTATTGTAAAGTGACTGGCTGGTGGAGGGCATTCAGTTTTCCCACTAGGGTTGTTTCGGCAGATCTTTTATGCGGATTGGGGGTTGTCCGGTCCTGATTTGGCTCAGAAGAGTCCGCTGGACCTAAAGCAACAATTATGTAATGTTATGTAATGTTCTTCTCCTTTTTTAAATGGTGTATTTTTTTTCTAAGTTATATTCAACTACTTTGATCGATCTTCTTCTTCTTGTTCATCATCTAGTTTTTCTTCTTGTCTTTCTTTCTTCTATTCCTCTTCTTTTTTTCTTCCTTTTGTTTTCTTTCTTTACTGTCTGCTTTCATTAGGTCACCTAGAGCCTAAAATTCCTGTTTATTATTTTTACTTCTATTTCAAACTCCTTCTAGACTTTATTTGCTTCTCTCTCTGTCACCGTCTCTGTCTGTATCTCTGTATGCCTGTCTGTCTGTCTCTCCTTCTCATCTTCCACTTCCTCGTCCTTCTCCTTGTGGTTGTGGTTTTTCTTCTTCTTTCTTCTTCTTCTTCTTCTTCTTCTTCTTTTCTTCTTCTTCTTCTTCTTCTTCTTCTTCTTCTTCTTCTTCTTCTTCTAATTCTTATTCCTCTCCTCCTCCTCCTTCTTCTTTTTTTCTTTCTTTCTTTCCTTCCTTCATTTCTTTCTTTCTTTCTTTCTTTCCCTCTTTCTTTCTGTCTTTCTTTTTTTCTTTCTTTATATTATAACATCAAAATGTTTTCTGTAGTCGCAATTAGCTAACTATACGGGCGTGTCCCTAGAACGTTTTATTTTTTCTTTGTTGTTGTCTACCCAGCCATGTAAAACCTATTGACTGTGCGAGCTGCCTTGAAAATAGAATGAGAACTATTAGACATTCGATCGTTCGGATAAATGTTCTGCTTGCTCCAGCCTAGACGAAGTCTGTTATAATTTGCTGGGTATTATCAAAGACTATAGTATATTAGTCTTGGTGTAATGTATTTTTTGTTATTGTTAAGATAACCAAAATGATACAAATGATGCAGCAACCTTGGAACGTTGTGAAAAAAAGTATTCTGTTTGTGTTCTTGATTTTCTTCTCTTTTGTTTTTTTAAAAAAAAAAGAATAGATGGCATTGCAGATAAGATCAAAAACAGTATTGAGGGGGGAGAGAGAGGGAGAGAGAGAAAGAGAGGGGGAGAGAGGGATAATAGAGGGACAGAAAGAGAGGGAGGGAAGGGACTAAGAGAGAGAGAGAGAGGAAGGAGGGAGAGAGTGGGCGGGAGAGAGAGTGTGTTTGGGTGGGTGTGTTGGGCTGTGAGGAAAGATTGAGACGTTCGCTTACGTAAAACAGCAAAACAGTCCGTGAAACAGCAAAACAGTTCGTGGAACACCACCTCCCTCTCCTTTCTATACCCCCCCCCCCTCTTCCCTTCACCCCTCATCGCCACCCCTCCAACTTTCTCCGACTTCATTCGTCCAATCAAAAACAGAAGACTTCTGCTTGTTCGTATAATAAAACACATTTCTCTAACAAACCCCACATTTCCAGTCAACTGGCAGCAAAGGAATAAACTTACTGATTTGCGCCTATTCAGCTCTAAGAAGAAAGCAAACAAAGGAGAAAAAAAAAGAACGCTCAAATGTTCAAGTCCTCAAAGGTTTCCACTGGCTGCCCGTTTATAACGCCATTTCCTTCCTACCCTATCCTATCCGGTAACTCGAATGTCGTTGGGCACCACAGCTGATCGTACTCCATTTAGCACACAACTATTTCTTTGGCGTTTGGTTTCTCAAGGATTCCCACAGGCTGCCCAGTTCATATAACTTAATTGAGTACAAGGCTTTTACTTCGGCATTCGGTTCCTTCACGACGTTCTTCTTTACAATAGATCTCTGTGGTTTGGTGTCATCACAATGAGGTGAATACAGACTGCTGTAATTTCTGCCTTTAAATCCAAACCTAGAGAATTATACTAATACAGTGTAAATAAACGCCAGAAGATGTCGACTGGTCACACTAGAGCACTTTCAATGTGCCTACTCCACAGTGGATTTTTCTTCTTCTTAAAGTCTTGGGGTGTCGGATAGTGCAGTGGTTGGAGCACTCGCTACTGTGTCGAAAGTGAAGCACCGTCCGGTGCGGTTAGCACTTGGATGGGTGACCGCTAAGGTGTGAAGCGACAAACAACAACGCCCCCAGTTGACTCAACTGTGATTGAGTACCTACTCTCTTGAGGGTGGGGAAGGTAAAGCAGCGAGGGAGAGAGTTGGGCATCACCCTCATTACGCTGGCCCAAGATAAGTGTGATCTCCAACATCACGCTCCCCTACGGCCACAAGGCTATGGGACTACCTTTACCTTTACCTACCTTTTTTTAAAGTCTTGGGCGGGTTTAGTTTGATGATGATGATGATGATGATGATGATGATGATGATGATGATGATGATGATGATGATGATGATGATGATGATGATGATGATGATGATGATGATAAATTCGACTTTTGTGTTGAGTGGTATACAATGTGTAGGTTTAACGTAAAGAAAATCAAGAGACTTCAACAAGGCAAGCTGATGTTTAAGATGGAATTTATTGAACTGAATGCGCATGTGTGAACGTTAGATGTTATGGCGTTGTTGTAGCGATTGCTATAATGAGTAAATGCAAAGGGCGTGAGGTTGTGGTATAAGCGTGTGATGTTGTATTATCCTACATCTCCCTCCCAAATTTCTTTTGTGTGTTAACAAGCGCTGTCATGTTGTGCTGTGAATAAAACATCAAACTAAAAGTCTGACTATGCATAGCCAGTCAAACAATCATGTAACAAAAGTCCATTGTCTGCCACCAATTCCATTGTCGTAGTCAATTAGTCTCACCGTAATCATGGATTAGTAAATTAGTCATTCACCAAACTAGTCAGGATTGTTCACAAACACTATATAGAGCTACACGTATCATGTCGATTGTCACCGTTATTGTCATTTAGTAATTCTTGGCACCCTATGGAGTGTCGGCGATTTGATGGGGATCGTGAATAAACGCGTCGATGTTTTCATCCTGTTTGTGTGACCGATTGTTAAATACGGCTCGTTCCGTTCCACAATTGTGCTCGTTCTTTTGTGAGAAATAGTTCGATGTTTTAGTTTGTATTTGTTTGTAGGAGTCCCCTTTGCCTTGTTGATTTTAAGGGTGTTAATCAGATCACTGGAACTGTCTCCAATAACATTGTGCGCAGTGGCCTCTTGGTCTTTCTGTGGCTTAGAGCTTTGGCCAGTGACAGTTCGAAAGCGGTAAAACCTTTGCACCCAGCGACTCCAGCCATCCTTCAATGCGTTGAAAGGTGCTAGGAAAGGAAAGGAGAGCGGAGGGTCCATGGTACTGCTGCCACCATATATAATGTGTAGGTTTAACGTAAAGAAAATCAAGAGACTTCAACAAGGCAGGCTCATGTTTAAGATGGCGTTTGTTGAACTGAATGCGCATGTGTGAACGTTAGTTGTTATGGCGTTGTTGGGGTGAGACCTATAGCGAGTGAATGCATAGGGTGTGAGGTTGTGGTATAAGCGTGTATGTCAACGCACGGGAGGATCCTTATGCGGCCCTTACCCCAAAATACGCAATGATTTCAGGGGGATGCCGCACCACCCGCCGCGGTTGCTTCGGTGATCTTAATAAATAGGCGGTGTGTGCAGTTGAGGACAGAGTCACAGCATCAAAGATGAGAACACGCGCGCACTTGCACCATAAACGCGTACACTCTGATAATGATAGTGATACAAATCAACTTCTTCACTCAAAGATAATGTTTATGAATGATAAGAATGATGTTAGGATTAAATACGATTGCGTGATATTAGCGCCACCAATCCGGTATAGTCCTTTTTGCTGTCCATGGTGAAGTTAAAGTGGGTTTTTTGTTTGTTTTTTCTACTTATCTGGGTTTTTTTTCTTGTGGTAGCGGAACTGAAATGTAGACACGATGATCTTCGCTTCCAATGATGATGGTGATGTTGATGTCACGTAGTGTCACTGTCTCTTTATACTCCGTCTATTACTTTCTTGTCGCTGGCTTGGTCGTGATCTCCTGAATACTTCGATGTTGTTGTTCCCCGACGATGTCCACACAACTCCGGGCGGTATTTGTCGCGCCTGGAACGATCAGGTGGTGACCTAATGTCTCAGATATGAATTTCTATGACGAACCACAAGTATAGCGTAACGTTCTTCGTTCGTCAAAGCATTTTTTTTAAAAAGTACACAATGGTGTATATATTATAACACACATTGACTGATAATGAATGATAGATGAGATGACTGATGACCCTTCCTTCATGCTTCCACTTTCATGCCTTACATACAATGACATAAACAAACACTTCTGTCAAACCGGATCCTCTGCAAGAGATCTAAATCTGAATATAACCATAGATCAATTAACGTGGTGAAATGAAGTTTAAAAGATCTAAGAATCGGTCTAGAATGCGCTGAGGCTAAAAAAAGTAGAAACAATGATGGAAAAATTATATTTATTTCACACGAACATAGAATAAAACACATTGTTATTATTGTGTTTGTTACCTATATAGCTATCTATCTGGCATCTTTTAGCCTAGTATAGCCTAGCTGAACACGTACCCACGATGGCGCATGAAGAATTGAACCCAATGGTTCGTGAAAGCAAATGGCTTCCCACACGATAACGGCCAGTCGACGACCTTGGGTCACTGGACCTCCGAGTCAGTGAAAACTTGATGGTCACTCCCACCCGTACGCTCCGGCTGACTCGCAGTGCACCTAAGGGTACCTTTAGGTATGCTCCTTGGTCGTCCTTCTCAACTGGTTTGCCTTGCACCCGTAATGCCGTGTGACTGACTGATGTAGAAACGTCTTCCTGGGTCGTATGACACGACGACTTCAAAACACAGACTTTGGAATTCTATCGATACTGAAGACCTTAAAGGTACCTAAACCTTGTTATTATGAACATCAAGAAAAACAAAACAAACGATGAAACCGTTGCTGATAGAAGAGACGCCTATTTTCGCGACATGTGTATTATCCTACAATGGGGTAAGGAGGTGGTGGCCTGGAGCTGGACTCCTATGCCGAAGGTCGCGGGTACGAACCCCACGTGCAATGAACTTAGTTGATTTAGGTACGAGACTTTTCAGGACACAGATGGTTTACTCCGGGTACTCCGGTTTCCTCCCTCCCTTCAGTAATGGTATTGAATGAAGTCAGTTTAAAATGTCAAAATTACCCATGTTTTTCTACTTCGGCTTCTGTAAAAGGGATGTCTTCAGATCGCCGCACTTTGAGTTCGATTAAAGAAAAAGCGCGTGATAGCATCCTGTGTTATTTTATTTATTTATTTATTTTTTGAGGCGCACAAATCCGTACATTGAGCATCATCAAGGCGCTTGATAATGTGGAAGTGTGAACGATTGCCTGCAGAGAACCAGGATTAATTTTTAGTTTCGCTCCTGTGCATTCTTAGCTTTAAAAATTGCCCAGCTTAGATGGGGTTCAGACTTTCCGATTGGTGACTGTCGAACACATCTCAGCAGGATATTGAACTTTTTGACAGAGTTTGAGGCCCGATTACACACGTGAGAAGATGCTTTATAGAAATGTGACGTATTCTCTCTGTCGCTTCGTACATTCCCCTCTGGGTTTTTTTCCCTTCCTTGCAGCCGATTTCTTATGAGCATATTGTCTCACACAAACTCACAATCACTAACATACACAGATACACACACACACACACACACACACACACTAACACACACAGAATCATATGCATACACACTCACACACACACACACACAGACACAAACACACAACCGTGGTAGAAACGCCGTTATGATGACTTTCATGAAACTCTACATACGTTACTTTGACATTTTTACAAATTTGTCCATTTTTTTAAGCTAACCCTAACCCTAACCCTAACCCTTTCCCAAACCCTAACCCTAACAAGCCATAACCCTAACGGAACACTGTTTTGACTTCAAAATAACTTGTTCTTCATGTTCTCCTTGTTGTTCTTGTTCTTGTTCTTGTTCTTTTTTTTTGTTCTGGTTCTTGTTCTTCTTGTTCTTGTTCTTCTTGCTCTTGTTGTTGTTGTTGTTGTTGTTGTTGTTGTTGTTGTTGTTGTTCTTCTTCTTCTTCTTCTTCTTCTTCTTCTTCTTCTTCTTCTCCTTCTCCTTCTTCTT
>CM072518.1:45675618-45835618 GCA_036898135.1 Oncomelania hupensis | reverse complement strand
TCTAAAATCACAATTTATGGCTGTTTCGCAGAAAACCTGCAGACTGGACTGCCTGTACCTACAGTTTAGCCTACTCATCAAACTAAAGTGGAATGCCATAACCCGTTTAATCTCCGCCCACGACAACGCAATTTTGTATTAAGGAGTTATTGCAGCGCCCCTATTTTGTGAAGTCGGCCACTGTTACCTTGGCCTGTAAACAGAGCTTCAACTGCAGTCCCTTAACTGTAAGGTCGGCAGCGGTTAGGTCCTGGCCTTGCAATCTGCAGCAGTTATCGATACACTTGTTAATAGATACAAACACCCCGACTTTTGGAACTGACTTCCACAAAAACATTCATTGGCATCACACAAAAAAGCCCCTTAGTGTGTTAACTTCTGTCCCTGACCGCTTTAATGAACGCATAATTCAGCCAAAATATTTTTTTACCAACTTCTACATCGGCAAGCATTCAAATCTTTTACCAAACTGTCCTGGCACAAACAACAACAAAATGAGGGTAGACCTTCAAATATTGGTCCACGCCAATTTTGAACATGAAGAAATAGGCCAACTAATAATTACAGGGTACGGTCATGAATTCCCACAGCCGCATTGGACAAACCCGTGGACCAACTTGGAGCCAGCTTTCCTCCTTCAACTTCGAAAAACAGCATAACGCATGAGTTGTTCGCATATAGTGCGATTCTGGCTCAAAAGGTTGCTGTAGGCGCTGAACACTTTGCATGAAAATCACATGGATTGTTCTAATATAGCGTGCTTCTCTGCTCAAAAGCTCCGAAAGGCGCCGAGTGCCTTGCGTGAGATGCACATTTTGTGTTTTTTTTCCAGTTTCGTGACAATTTTGTGGGCATGACGAGACTTTATCGTACGTTATTCCTTCGGATGAGAGTATAAGCCAAGGTTTAGCCTGTGCACGTACTCAATCCATCGCATAGACTTTAAAGATCATGTGGGCATCCTGCAGAAACATCTGAACATTTCCTCCTTTTTTGCCCTACATTCGGCACTGTACGTACGCAGACAATTAACCAATTAAACCCTACTTTTCGAAACATCAACACCTTATTGTTTGGCAGTGAACATCTCTCCCCACAAGAAAACGCCAACATCTTTAGTCCACACATTCCTCACATCTAGTGACCGCTTCGTTTAGAAAATAGCCCAATTATGCAAATTCACCTCTGATTGGTAACCTTGATACCAGCTAAACCAATCCCCATTTGTTTCCCTCTCCCTAGAAGTTACACCCCATCCCTTCGCACCACAAGTTTATTAATAGCTGTCAGAGAGAAACTGACCAGATAATTGTCTCTTCGAACGGAATAGATGAGTTCACCATCTATTTTAAATATCTGTTCACGTGCAAACACGTAGTCTCGAACTATTTATCTGTGTGTGTGTGTGTGTGTGTGTGTTTGTGTGTGTGTGCACGCGTTGTTTTTATTTTACTTTCTTCTTTTTTTACTTGCACGTGACTTTTTTTTTCCCCTCCTCCAAACTGATTTTTTTCTCTCATTGTTTTAGATTGCTGCAGGTATTTATTTACCTTTTAATCGACAGCTACTGTTTTGTGTAAAGTTTACTCTTGGGTGCATGTATCTGTTTCTCGTTAGTTAGTTTATTCATTTATTTTTTTATTACTTTTTTTTTTTGGTTCGACGTTATTGCATTTTTTTTTCTGTTATACTATATTATGTTTGTTCTCTTTTCATTGTTAAAAAGATTAATTTATGTGCTTCTGTTTTTTTTATTGCTTTGTACTTGTTCCTGTTCGCCAGACATTTCATTGTTGTCATTTGTCAAAGAGTAGCACTCATTTAAGCTTTGCTTTTGTGTGCCCTTTATGTTCTCCATGCCTGGTTTACTTGTTTCGTGAATAAAATTCTGTTTAAACCAAAGATCCTGACGCTCATGTCCTAGACGGCTGAGTGCCAGCTACACAAATACACCCAGCACGCACTAGGTCCTTTCTCCCCGTCCCCGGTCGCCCAGGATTGTGGTCAGTCGCCTGGGCGTCAGATCATGCGCCCAAAGGTGGAGGGTGGGCACCTCGGGCGGCTTTAGTAAGATTCTGTATCGACTAGCGCCTTGAGCTGCTCTTGAGCTGGAAAAGCGCTATATAGAAGTGACAAAATTAAAAGTTTGTTCTGCAGAAACGTTTGTCTTTTGCGGTCTTTTGTATTATTATTATTATTATTATTATTATTATTATTATTATTATTATTATTATTATTATTATTATTATTATTATTATTATTATTATTATTATTATTATCTCGAATTGACCCCACGTGTGGGTTCCGGGGCTTTCAGTATAAATAGTATCCCCACTTTCTGAAAATTTAGTGCTTTAAATTCCCACTGTCGCTGTCTTTTTCCTTTGTTCTTTCTCATTCCTACTCTGTTCTATCAACCTACTATACTATCTTCTTCTTTGCTATACCACTCACCTACCTTTTTTCTTGAAAACTCTTCCGGGACAAAACTCCTCATTTGTGTGTTGGATCAGCTTGGGAATATTGACGCTTTCTGCCAAATGGTCACTGGGGCTTCCGATGATGTACTTATTTGGCAATGTAGGCATTTTATATGTATGTGTTTTGTTGATATTTTATAATGATGTTTGCATTCTATTTTGTTTTTATAAACGGGCATCGATAAATTAGAGTATAGCCCCAGCGTCCCCTGCGTGGGATGTCTTCATTGTAAATTGACCGGCTGGTGGAGTGCCTTCAGTGTTACCACTAGGGTTGTTTCGGTATATCTTTTATGCGGATCAGGGGTGAGTCCTCCTTCCGCGAAGTTGTTGTCTTGATTTTGTGTTGCAGTCCGCTGGTCTCTGAAAGCAGTGAATAACTAACTAACTAACTAATCTCGAACTGTCTTCTTTTACAGATGTGTCTATATCAAAAAGAAGTTTTCCCCTTTTTAAAGTGTGAAAGGAGAGCAACTGTTTAAATGTCACCCGAAAGATCCCAAACTTTAATAAAGCTTAGGACAGATCGACTGTAAGTGCAAACGTTGAAGATTTTCTGAAGAAATCTGCTTGTTTAACAATGAATGTTCAAGCGATTCTTTCGATGAAACGACGTAAAATTCTGAAGACCGCTACAGCTAGTGACGTGACTTGTGGATCTTGTTCAGCGTGCATAGATGTGTGCCACGACTGCAGTCGTATAAAACTGATGCTAGTGCGGTTTAAGCATCTGACATTCTCAAAGATATCGTCGTCGTCTTTGTGCATTGTGCCGAAAAAGTGATGACCAGCTGTTTGGGATAATTCAATGCCTGTATCTACACTTACTGTATTGTGCGTGGTTTTGCGTGAAACATAATCATGTTGTGAACGTCGAAAAAAAAAAAAGCAACACCACTTCACACAAAAAAGGTTTTCAGTAAAGATATTGAAGAATCGTGAATATTAAATCTGATAGTCTGGTTCAACTTGTGTTTACTGTAAAATGTGGATTTATAAAAAATAATCAACATTGTTGTTGCTTTCTTAAAATTGTTACTGATTTGAGGAGGATACACAAATCAACAATAATCTGAACTTCGCAAAGGTGACGTCATGAACGTGACGTCACGCGCATCACCAATGGCGTCACAGCCTCGTTTGGGCACCTCGCCGCATCTCATCGCGTCTTGGTCGGAAGGAGGCATAGGCTGGGACGTGACACGCTTCGGAGGCGGGGAAGAGCTGGCATGGTGGGCGTGGTTCTTGGCGGAAGTGGGCGTGGCTACGGTGATCGTGGTGGGTGACGTGTCGTTGCTGATGCTGTTCTTCACCAGAAAGCTGCTTGGCCAGTCCACCAACATCCTCGTCTTCTCCATCGCAGTGGCCGACTTACTGACGGGCCTTCTAGTCCTCCCATTGGACGTTTTACAGGTGAGTCGTGTTCAACCTTTGACCACGCCCCCTCGACAGATAGTTTTAACATTCATAATGAGTGTTTCCCCCCACACAAAAAATAAGCCCACATAAAAAAATAACTCTTTTAAATGTATTTTTAATTGAATAAATTTCGTAGTTTTTGTGCCTATTAATAGCAACAGCCGTTGGCTAGCCAGACAACATTCTAAAGCTAAAAATAGCAGCTACCAAAGTCGTTAAGAGACAGAACCCGTAAAAACAATTGCTCGTAAGGTGTATCGTTTTGTGTTGCTAAAATAGACCCCACTCTACCCCAGACAGCAAAGACGCATTCTTGAAGCCGCCTTGTCCACTCAGAACTAAGTCAAAGGCCACACGTTTATGGTATCTATGTACCGTTAAAACAAGGGATATCACTCTCTGTTCGAACCGAAATGGAAAATTCACACTTCAGCGATTGGTTTGAAGAACGAAAAACCACGTTATAATTGTTTAATGTAATAACAATACGAATGTTATGAAAAACCTGTTTTCGCCAAAAGTAAATTAAACTTTCGATTTTGGACCTTTCTAAATACCCAAAAACAATGTCTGACTGTCACCCCGAGAAACGTTAATCAGGAATAAGGTTATGAGCTTATTCAGATAATGTATTTATTTTATGATTGTTCTTTTCTTTTCATGTTTGTTTTCTTTTTTGTTTTAAGATATGATAGAATGTGCCGTAAAGCATTCTCTTCACTGTTTGATCAAAACGAAGCTCCTCGGACAAAATTTATTTTTCAACAGAATTTGCTAATGTGATTGCGGGGTAGTGGGGGGGGGGGGAGGGATTACTCGTCTACATTCGTGAAAAGGCAGACCGTTAATTTTTATTAGATTCTTAATTAACTAAAATTAGTATTTATCTATCTATCTATCTATCTATCTATCTATCTATCTATCTATCTATCTATCTATCTATCTATCTATCTATCTATCTATCTATCTATCTATCTATCTATCTATCTATCTATCTATCTATCTATCTATCTATCTATCTATCTATCTATCTAATCCCACATCCTGTCCGGCCGTTGGAGGCAAGAGACAGGGCCGGACCTGCCCTAGAGGCCCGAGGGGCCCGGGCCCCTACCCTTTTTTGAAAAAAAAAATGTGGGGGAAAAATATAAAAAAAGAAAAAAAAAGACACCCCCCCCCACACACACACACACATAAATAAAAACAAGTGATACAGAGACGAGAGTCTCTCTGCAGAAACAAACGAAAACACAAATTCAGTGGCAAACTGCTCACCAAAATTTTGCAATTTACATGCTCAGATTGCACAAGTTTTTCTCCCTTTTCAAAACATTTTCCGGGGGAGCATGCCCCCGGACCTCCCTAGCAAACTAGGAGCTTCGCGCGCGCCGTCGGCTCGGCGCTTCGCGCCTTCACTACTACTCTAAAATATATTTGGGCCCCTACCCTTGAAAAACTTAGGTCCGGCCCTTAAGAGATATGCTGTCGCGGCGGAGAGTTTTCGCCACTTCGGTCTGTCTGTTATTGTTGTCAGGATTATTATAATCACATGGTGACACTATTCAATGCGTTTGTATTGCAGAGGATTCTGAGCGAAACGTCTGGCTACATGTGCAAATCCTATTTCTATTTCTCCAACGTGTCCAAGACGGCCGTCATCTACACGGTGACCATGCTGGCGATGGAGAGGATAGTAGCGGCCCTCAACACCTCATTTCGCATTTTAACACCTGGAAGGTAACGCCGAGAAAGAGGAATGACGTAGAGGAGGAGTTGGATGGAGATGGTGGTGGTGGTGGTAGGGGTGAGGATGGTGAGGAGGAGGGGCTGGAGGGGAGGAGGATGATAACGGTTAGGAAAAAGAGACTGATGATGGCGATGATGATGATGGTGATGATGGCGGTGGTGGTGATGATGATGAGGACCATGATGATTATGATAATGTTAATGGTGGAAATAATTATGATAAAGATGATGATGATGAGGATGATGGGAATGATGATGATGATGGTGATAATAGTAGTAGTAGTAGTAGTAGTTGTTGTAGTAGTAGAAGGAGGAGAAAGAGCTGCTCTCAAAAACATCGTTCCGCCTTTTGTCTCCTGGAAGATAACGACTATGACGAGAAGGAAAAGAATGCTAGTGGCGGTGGTGATGGTGATAATGTATTTTAATTTGTTTATTTCTAATTTTTCTGTTTTACCTGCCCAGATGCCTGTTCTTTTCGTCCATCACCTGGTTCTTCGCAGCTTCCTACAACATCTGGTCCGTGGTTCTCTACGATACCAGACATCTGGATTTATCTCAGCCTTACTCTTCTCCAGTTGACGGAGAAGGAGGAGGAGGAGGTGATGTTCTACAACATGGTGCTGTAGCTTGGGAGGTGAAAGGTGGCCTTGACCTTGCTAATAGCGGTGGTAGTGGGAATAGTGGTGGTGGAACAGGTGTTTCTGGTGCATTGACGTCATCGTCGTCGTCGTCGTCGTATATTCACAACTACAGCACTCACGTCTGCTTCTCGTCCACGCGATTCCGACACCTGGTGGACATCTTTGTGGTGCTAGACTTCTTTGTCACCTTCCTCCTCCCCGTCATCGCTTCCTCCCTCCTCTTCGGCGTCTTCTGGCGCAGACGTCAGGACACGCGAGCCCCAGGCCGCCCTTACCGCTCCTCCACCTCCGTCATCATCTTCACCTTCGCCCTCCTCGTGTCCTTCCTCCTCTGCCACGTGCCTCTCGAGCTGGTCGCCCTCCACGTGCAAAGGACCAGCACCGCGCGCAGTGACGTCACCTACCATGGGGACGTCAGAGACCGTGACGTCAGGTCGCGCGACAACCACGACTTCCTGGTGTACAAAGTGTGCCAGCTCGTCTCCTTCACGCGCGGCTTCTGGGACGTCTTCATCTTCGGCGTGTTCCGTCACTACGTGTGTCGCAAGGAGCGCGCTCTCGCCTCCTTCAGAGACCAGTACGGGTCGGACCGAGGAGGGTCGGGAGGGATCGGGATGGGAGGAGGCATCGGGCTGGCCGGACTGGTGGCTGGAAGCGGGGAGGAGGAAGGGGTGAGGAGGACGGCGTGCCTGGCTGTGCCTGTCATGGGTCCCGCCTCAACTAGTTTGCTGGACAGCGACCAGGAAGTCACCGTCAGCCCGCACCGCTCCAGCGCCAGCGACCACTAATACGTTTTGTCATTGCCTGACGTCACCCATCGCATTTGAGGTCAGAATCTGACGTCATCCAGTGTACAGACCGTCATTGCCCTTATGCACCTCGAGTATGTTTGATTTTGTTGGTAATCGATGTTT
This sequence comes from Oncomelania hupensis, assembly GCA_036898135.1. Lineage (NCBI taxonomy): Eukaryota > Metazoa > Mollusca > Gastropoda > Littorinimorpha > Pomatiopsidae > Oncomelania > Oncomelania hupensis. Next base: position 45,828,415 of record CM072518.1, on the reverse strand, counting down.
TGGCATGTGCACTTGAACCGCGAGACAATTTTTTCAATTTACAGCGACTTTGAATCATGAATTTCCTTGTACACAGTCTCTAAATTAAATGTCTACTTACCCGAAATTTCTAACACCAATGCCAGCATTAGCGTCAAATAAATTATACATCCCATCGAGGTGACTACATTCCCTGATAAAATATTTATCGGCGCATATATATATGGATCATGGCAATCGCTTCTAAGGTTATTATCAGTTCCTGTGTCTTACTGCCTGGGATGCTACTACGGTTATATAGGCAGGTGGCACGAAAGCGACGCTGGCCGCAATCAAAGTGGCTGAGACTGTTGAACTCGCACGCCTAAACACCCAGCCTATGCTTGATAGATATCTGACACTCAGCCAGCGTGAAGGTCGCCTTTTTAGTGGAAATTTACCCATTGTCTAGATTCACTTATCTTTTGGGGGTGATCCAAGATATTACTGATTGTGTCCCTACGTGTTGTTGTTCTTTTTAGAGCTAAGTATTGTATACACAGTTATGGACCTACATGGAATTCTGTTATCTTGGACGTGTAATCATCCCTGAACGTGAGAGATGCTGAAGCCTATTGCGTTGCTGTCTATATATTATTAGTATATAGATGGTGAGGGCGATAGACTTCGGCATCTTATTTATTTTTCTTTGTTTTTTTTGTTTGTTTGGTGGGTTTTTTTTTTTTGGTGGTCAATGCAAAGTACCCTTTGACAGGGATAATTTTTGTTACGTCAACTTGCGACAACATAGATTTCGAACACGTTATTAAAGCAATTTTGCACGGATAGAGTTTGAGCATGTAAGCAGTGTTTCACTTCATGTTTGTTGTTGCTTTTAGTGATGATGATGATGATGACGATGGTGATGATAATATTGAGGATGCTGAGGGTGAAGATGATGATGAGGGTGATGATGATGATGATGATGATGATGATGATGGTGATGGTGATGATGATGATGATGATGATGATGATGATGATGATGATGATGATGATGATGATGATGATGATGATGATGATGATGATCTTCAGAAGAAATACAGATTTCTGGTCGCACTATGGGATCTGTTTTAAATGCTTCAACAAATTTCACCAGCAAATTAAAGAAGGACTGTTAATTAATGTGAGTTTTGTTACGGAGAGATAGGTTTAGTATTTTGTCCCGCTCTTTTTAGTTTTGGCAATATACGTAATATCGTGCTTATGGTATGAGGCGTAGGACGATGATTTTTATTTGGTAACTTGTTATGACGCTGATTGATATTTATTAACTGTTTATGACGATGATTATTATTTGATGAATATTTATGACGATGATATTTATTTGATGATTTTTTTGGACGATGATTCTTATTTGATACAGTTTTGATGACGATGATTATCATCTGATAAATTTAAATATACTTCGCTTCATTGTGATATTAGCTAGCATAGATATAATAAAATAATTTGGATCGGTTAATATCCTCACTACATCCGCTGTGCAACATTTGTACATTACATTAAAGAAAAGTCGCATATTTTGGAGCATACCGAGAAGCAGCAGAAGAAGAAGAATAGAAAAGAAGAAGAAGAAAGAGGAGGAGGAGCAAGAAAGGAGGAGGAGAACAAGAAGATGTAGAAGGAGGAGGAGGAGAAAAAAAGAAGGAGGAGGATGAGAAGAAGTAGAAGGAGGAGGAGGAGGAGAACAAGAAGAAGAAGGAGAAGAAGAAGAACAAAAAGAAGGAGAGGAAGAAGGAGGAGGAGAAGAAGACGAAGGAGGAGGAGGAAAAGAAGAAGAACAAGATGAAGGAGAAGAAGTAGAAGGAGGAGGAGAAGAACAAGAAGAAGGAGAAGGAAGAGGATGAGAAGAAGCAGAACAACAACACAACAACAATAACAACAGCAATAACAACAACAACAAATGTTTATCCGAAAAAGCCGCTTATTGTTTACCTTACTGAGAAGAAGAAAAAAAAAGAAGAAGAAGGAGGAGGAGGAGGAGCAGAAAATGATAAAGAAGAAGTAGTAGAAGGAGGAGGAGGAGAAGAAGAAGAAGGAGGAAGAAAAGAAGAAGAAGAGGAAGAAGAAGAAGGAGGAGGAGCAGAAGATGATAAAGAAGAAGTAGTAGAAGGAGGAGAAGAAGAAGGAGGAAGAAAAGAAGAAGAAGAGGAAGAAGAACAAGAATACCAAGAAGAAGAAGTAGAAGGAGGAGGAGGAGAAGAAAAACAAGAACAAGAACAAGAACAAGAACAAGAAGAACTAGAAGAACAAGAAGAACAAGAACTAGAACAAGAAGAAGAAGAACAACAACAACAATTACAACAACAACAACAACAACAAAAACAAAACAACAATAACAATAACAACAACAGTTTATCCAAAAATGCCGCACATTTTGGACCATACTGAGAAGAAGAAGAAGAAGAAGAAGAAGAAGAAGAAGAAGAAGAAGAAGAAGAAGAAGAAGAAGAAGAAGAAGAAGAAGAAGAAGAAGAAGAAAAAGAAGAAAAAGAAGAAGAACAACAACAACAACAACATCAACAAGAACAAAAACAACAACAACAATAATAATAATAATAAAACAACAACAACAAGAAAAACAACAACAACAACAACAACAACAATAATAATAATAATAATAATAATAATAATAATAATAATAATAATAATAATAATAATAATAATAATAATAATAATAATAATAATAACAACAACAACAATAACAACAACAACAAGACGATGATGATGATGATGATGATGATGATGATGATGATGATGAGGATGATGATAATGATGATGATGATGATGATGATGATGATGATGATGATGATGATGATGATGATGATGATGATGATGATGATGATGATGATGGTGATGATGATGATGATGATGATAAAGAATAGTTCTTTTTTTTAAAATTATGTATTGTAATCTTATAAATAGATGTCCTAGTGTACACGTGTGATTGATTACTTCCTTTCGTGTGCGTGTCTATCCACGCGTACAATAATACTCCTCGGAAAATTCTTGGCAAATTGCGTTCGATAGTAATGTTGCGTGTTCCCGACGTTTTATTAGTTCTATTATGTTTTCGTTTCGTTTTATCATTTCACTTTAATTATTTATCAATTCATTTTTGGTATTTAATTTAGTCACATAGCTATTTGTTTATTTATTTCGTTGGTTATACATGTATTTATTTATTTATGTATTTATTTATTTTAGTTACTTTTTTGTTTTTACATATTTCTCACCTATGTGGGTGAAATTATGACCGCTTTTCCCGACAGTGCAAGCATAGCAGCCGGAATGCAGCGCAACCCAGAATACATATTTATTTAAGTAGAAAGTGGAGTAAGAGTACACACACACAAACTATTTTACAGTTTTTTCTTCTGAGGGAGCTTTTAGCGATATATAGTCCCATAGCCTTGTGGCCGTAGGGGAGCGTGATGTTGGAGATCACACTTATCTTGGGCCAGCGTAATGAAGGTAATGCCCATCTCTCTCCCTCGCTGCTTTACCTTCCCCACCCTTAAGAGAGTAGGTACTCAGTGTCACAAAGAAAGGGGTTGGGGGGATGAGGATAAGCACTTAATCCCTCGCACTGTGTTGCCTCCCTTGTTTAGGCCAACGTTGCGATGACATTCAAGAGATTAAGGCTGGGAGTTACTAAAGAATGAGAGATAGTCAAAAGGGCAGACGAGAAGGAAGGTAGGCTAAACTAGTCAAGAAATTCAAACAAGGGCAAGTCCAGGTGGTACAGTTTCTAACTAGTCAGTTTTATTAAATAGAATTAGGTCGTCTGTGTTGGATAATCTAAGGGTGAGTCACTGAATATTGTCAATAATAGTTGGGAGTATCTTGGAGATATTCTGGGTGGGCTGCTTTTGGAATACTAGGGCGAGTGAGGACTGCTATCATCACTGAGCAGGAGGATATCTGGATTGTTCGGGGTGCTTGGCCAGAGTATCTGCGAATTGTGATGCTCGTGGGATGGTAACTTAGCTTCGGTTTGCGAAGGGCGGTGGTTGGTCCAGGATATTCTGGACAGTCGGCGGATCAAAGCCAGGAGTTAGCGTGGGTTGCCAATGCGGGTCAGTCGGTCAGTTTCTTGAGTAATCGGCTTTATGGTGCAATCTTGGTGGCGAGACAGTTGTGGTTTTCAGCTTTCGTGGCTAGCTGGCTGAGTGGCGAAACTTGGGAGATACGCTTCACGTTGACGCCCTGGGTTGTTAGGGTCGCCTGCAGCGGGTCTGGCGTCTTATAGCTGGTACAGGGCCGGGATATTCGCCCTGTATAGGAGCCCGTCTGTAAAGTAATACAGACTCCATATCAGCTGGGTACATATATCCAGGGTGCAGCGCCTGTTTGCGCGCGTGCCCATCAGATTTCAACTTGGTCGGACCGGTCAAGGGTTGGCCGGTTCGTACCAACAGTCCAACAATTGCAACCATGGCTATGGGGCTATTGTGGAGTTTACCGGCAGCCGCTAATATATAATAACTTCGGCGCCTTAAGATGGGGTGGCGGACAACAGGGGCAGATATTTATACAGTGGGAACATAGGAGAAGCAAATGGGGTAAATACAGGACAATGGGGGTGGCAGGCAAGGCGCTGTACTGGGGGACTTTAATCTATGTGGAGGGACAGCATGGCAAGGGATATTTATACATGGGGCTAACAGGGAGCATACAAGTATAAATTCAAACATGGCATGAGTCACAACCAAGGCAGATAATATGTACAAGGAATAAATACATGTCACAGCAACACATCAAGACAAGACCACAAACACGAACGTACATATCATCAGGACATACGAACATGTTGGGCGATCGACGGGTGATGGGTATGCTAAATGACATAAAGTAAATCTCCTCTCTTACCTTGACTAAGACGGGTCGAATCACAAGAGTACTGCCGTAGCTCAGAGGTCCGCCGGGTGATGGGACGTGTCCGAGGCAGGCTGTTGTGTCTTCGAAGATTAGAGGCTCGCGTCTGACCACGAGCCTGGGTGTGTGAGAGGTTTTAAGGGTGATCCCCGAGGGGCGGGGCTTAGGCGGATTAAGCCGGCGTGCGTGGAAGGGATGACTCGGCGCAGCGAGCGTCAGAGCTGGATTGCCCGCTCGTCACAGAGGCCCCCCCAAGGAAAAAGGCGAGGTCGTAGGCCTCGACTGAGACGCGGCCAATCAGCTCTGAGGTCTGCTGCGGGATGAAAAGATGGTTGCGATGGTCCGGGTGATGCGGGGCGATGCGGGGTTCCGGGTGGTAGATGGCGGATGCCCAAGGCTGGGGTCCGCGGAGCTGCCGGGTTTCGGCGACGGTTAGTGGGCGGCGGCGGGTACGAAGGCTGGGGCGTCGGCCCTCAGTGGGGACTCGGTGGAGTCGGTTGCGGGATGGCGGCTGAGGAAGTCCGTTCCGTGGTTATCTTTTCCTGGGATGTGCTCCAACTGGAAGGAGTATGCCTGGAGCAACAGAGCCCATCTCATCAGCCGGGCGTTGAGTGATTTTGACGTCGCCAGGAAAGATAGCGGCTGATGATCTACTTGGACAGTGAAGTGTGAGCCGTAGAGGTACAGCTGAAATTTCTGGACGGCCCAGACGAGGGCGAGGCACTCCTTCTCCGACGTGGCGTAGTTCTGTTCAGCCGGCTTCAGCTTCCGGCTGGCGTACGCGACGGGGAAGAGTGTCGGGGCGTCCGCGGAGTCTCGTTGGAGAAGAACGGCTCCGAGGCCTACGTCGCTGGCGTCCGTGCGCAGGACGAAGGGCTGTGCGTGGTTGGGTAGTCGCAGGACTGGCTGCGACGTCAGTTTGTTCTTGAGTTCCTGGAAGGCGGCTTCACACTGCGGGGTCCAGAGGACTCGGTCTGGTGCTGATTTGCGTGTTAGGCTGGACAGTGGTGCGGCGATCCCATTGTACCACGGTACAAACTTTTGGTAAAAGCCACTCAATCCCAGGAAGGACTGAACGTCTTTCTTGGTCTTGGGGCGGGGCGCGTCTCGAAGGCGCTGAACGGTCTTTTCCAGTGGCCGGAGCTGCCCATGGCTGATGGTGTGGCCTAGGAATTCGAGCTCTTGGTATCCGAACTGGCATTTGGTCGGCCGGGCAGTGAGGCCAGCTTCCTTGAGGCGGCGTAGTAGTTGGCGCACCACTCGCAGGTGCTCCTCCCAGGTCTCCGTGGCGACGAGTATGTCGTCCATAAAAGAGTGGAGGGACGAGCAGTGGAGGGGGTCCAACAGCTTCCGCATCATCGTGCTGAAAATGCTTGGGGCATTATGTAGACCAAACGGCAGAACGTTAAACTCATAGTGGCCGTCCATCGTGCTGAAGGCCAGGTACTGTCGGGATGAAGGGTGCACTGGGATCTGATAAAAGCCCTTGCTCAGATCCACTCTGGAGAAATATCTGGCGGACTGCAGTTTCGCAAACAAGTCCGTCGGGTCGGACAGGGGTCCGGGCACGAACTGTGTCACGAGATTCAACTGCCGGAAGTCGATGCAGAGGCGATGCTCTCCGCTGGGCTTCCGTGATAGCACTATGCCGGCGCTGTTGGGGGAACGGGATGGAGCGATGACTCCGGCTTGTAGCAGAGCCTCCACTTCCTTCCTCACTACCTGCTGCTGGGATAGCGGGACGGGGTACGGTTTCTGGCGGACGGGTGTGGGGTCCGTCAGGGTTAGTTGAACTTCTTCCAGGTCCGTCCTCCCTGGTATGTCGGTAAGTACTTCCTTGTACTCGGCTACGATGGCGCGTAGTTGGCGTTGCTGGCCGGCGGGGAGTGAGGGGTCCAGAGATACGTCCCGGAAGGATTCCTTCCCTTGTAGCGGAAATTCGGCGACGCCGGTCTCTGTTCCATCCACTTCGACGGCCAGCGCGACCGTGAGTAGCGAGTGGGTGTCCGGGGCGACGGCGGGCTGCTCCAGGTACCGCTTGAGCAGGTTGATGTGGTGGGTCCTGGGTTTTCCGCCTACCTCGATGCGGTAGGTGGTTCGTGAGAGTTTCTCCAGCACCGGGTAAGGTCCTTGCCAAGCTATGTCGAGCTTGTTCGTGCCGCTGGTGAGAAGTAGTAGGACCTGGTCTCCTACTTGCAGTTCTCGGTCGCGGGCGCGGCGATTATGGTATCGGGCCTGTCTCTCTCTCGCCTTCTTCAGGTTGGCGGAGGCGGCTTTCCATGTGGCCTTGAGAGTCTCCTGGAGCTTGGTGACGTATTTCGTGGCGTCGACCGGTGCCTCGTCCAGTTTGGCGTCGGTCCAGCTACGTCGTAAGGCGGCTAGGGGTCCAGAGAGGGGTCTCCCAAAAAGCAACGTGGAAGGGGTGTATCCGGTGGAGGTGTGCGGGGTCTCCCGATATGCGAAGAGCGCTGACGTGACGTAGGTGTCCCACGCTTCCGGTTGTTCGTCGGCGATCTTGCGGATGATCGAGATGAGAGTCCCATTCAGGCGCTCGACCTGTCCGTTGCTAGCGGGGTGGTAGGGTGGAGTACGGATATGACGAACGCGAAGTAGGTGAAAAACTTCCTGCATGAGTTTTCCGGTGAACTGTGACCCATTGTCGGTCATGACGCTGTCCGGGAATCCGACTCGTGTGAAGATAGTGACGAGCGCGTCGGCGACTCGGGCGGCGTCAATCTTCGGCAGTGGAACGGCCTCACACCACATAGAGCAAGCGTCGACAAGGGTGAGCAGATACTGGTTCCGCTTCTTGGTCCGCGGAAGGGGTCCTACTATGTCGACGGCTACTCGTTGGAAGGGCGTTCCTACGACGACGGTGGGGCTGATGGTTACCGGTACGGTGTGATGGCGGGGCGAGAATCGTTGGCACTGGCGGCAGGACTTGACGTAGCGCTTCACGTCTTCCGTCATCCCGGGCCAGTGGTACTGCGCGCTGATTCGTAGGGTGGTTGCTCCTATGCCCATATGTCCACTTAGGGGCATGCTGTGGCCAAGTTCCAGGACTTGGGGGCGAAGGGTCGCAGGTACGACGAGTTGCGAGTGGTCGTCCTTCTGACGGAACAGGAGTCCGTCCTCGACGAAAAAGTCCCCGGTCTTGGGTGGGGTGCGTGCGGCGGGTAGCTTTCCGTAGCACTTGCGTAGGGTGACGTCTTCTTCTTGGGCCTTCCGGATCTGTTCCGGCATCTGGTTGGGTATCGGTGGTGGTGTCGCGGCTGTTTTCGCCTGGGCGCGCGTCTGGACGGCGGCCATCGACTCCACAGGCTGGGGCGGCATACCCAAGAATACGTAACGGCATCCTAAGATCAAATCATACAGGGGCTGGTCCATCACGGCAGCTTGGATGGATCCGGTGACGTAGCGGCTGGTGACTTTGATCCGGGCTATAGGGAGCGTGGTGCTGGGCTGTGACGCGTCGGCCAACTTCAGGGTGATCGTTTCGCCGGTCAGATCTTGTTCCCTGATGAGCGAGCGGCGGACGACGGCGTCGAAGGTTAGTCTGGTATCGTATAGACAGTGTGCAGGGTGGTCGTTGACAGTCACCTGCTCGGTGACGGCCGGGCGATCGGTGGGGGTGGCGACGGGGGTTACCGGGTTCCCGTCGGGAGTGACTTGGCGTAGGGCCAATACCGTTCCTTGTTTGCGACGCTGGTCGCTGAGGCGACGAAAACACTTCTCGCGGGTGTGTCCTCGGCGCTGGCAGTAGCCGCAGTAGAGCTCTCCGCTCCGCTTCCCAGGCTCTGCTCCGGGGTTTGGGCGTCCTTTAGGCGGGGGTGGACGGTTGTTCGCTGGCGGGACGGGCCGGCGAGGCTGGTGGCGGGTATCTGGTGACGAGGGTGCGGGGGGTTCCCGGCGAGGCTGTCGGTCGTCGGGGTGGGCGGTAAGGTAGCGGTCCGCGACTATTATAAGATCCTCTAGTCGGGCGGCTCCCTGTTCGGCGGCGAAGGTCCGAAGTTCCGCTGGCATGGTCCCTCTGAGTTGCTCGGCTAGCATCAATTCGAGCAGTCCGTCGTACGTCTTAGGTTCGTCCGTCTGCTCGATCCATTTGTCCCGTAGAGTGGCTAGCCGGTCGGCGAATTGCGTGAACTTCTCCCCCTTCTCTCTCCGGGAGTTCCGGAAGCTCTTCCGGTAGTGTTCCCCGGAGAGCTCAAATCCATGAAGTAGCGCTTTCTTGAGGGCGGGGTAGTCGCCCTCCTCGGCAGTCGGAGTCTTGGCTAGAATTTCGTAGGCCTTCCCCTTAAGGCCATGACTAAGTTTGCGGTACCAGTACTGCGGGTCGAGGTTGTTTTCGCCCGCGACTCGCTCGAATCGGGCGAGATAAACTTCTATCGATTCGTCCCGTTCGACGAATGGGTCCAGGGGGAAGTTCATCCCCGGAATCGGCGGGGGGGTTGCGGATATTCCGGCGCTGGCGGTGAAGCTGGGGGCGCTGAGAGAGAAGTCCTCGCTCGCGGGCGATGCGATGCCTAGCTCGCGGCGATCGCGTTCGAGCTGGAAGAGTGCTTGGCGCCGTTCAAGTTCTTTGTCCTTCCTCTTCTCCTCGAGTGCCGCGACCCTCTCGTCCTCCTCCTTCTTCCGTGCGGCGGCCCTCTCCTCCTCTGCTATCCTATCCTTCGCCTCCTCTCTTCTCCGCTCGGCGGCTCTCTCCTCCTTGGCTACTCTCTCTTTCTCCTCTTCTCTCCTCCGTTCGGCGGCTCTCTCCTCCTCGGCTATCTTCCGTGCCGCTGCCCTTTCTTCCTCCTCCCTCTTCGTCTCTCGTTCTTTCGCCCTCTCCTCCCTCTTCAACTTCTCCTCGGCCACGTCCGCATCTACGTTGGCCAGGACGTAGTCCTTGAGTTCAGTGCCGGCGAGCCCTAAGCTCTCGCCAATACTCTTGTACTTGAACGCAAGCTCTCCCCGGTCGGCCATGGTAAGGGAAGCGACTTACCTTGAAAGGTCCTAACCGTGATGAGGGGCGCACACAGGGGGTACACTGACGGAAAACAAGGGGGCGGGCTGAAATGAACTACGATGAAATTGCACAGGGGCGAGTACAACACAACACAGACACAGAGACAAAATGCAATCAATCAAAATATGAAAAAAATGAATGCAAGAAAAATCCTTCGCGAAACACCACAATTCGGGAGAGCCAGTAAGGGACCTATGGGGCTATGCTATACACTACTAGGCTTAGGGGGCTAGGTCCTATCTTTACTGGGCTGGGGTGGAAAGCTAAGTCTTTTGTCTCGTCGAGTTGGGATGGGAAACCTAAGTCTTTGGTCTCGTCGGGGTCGCCAAAGTTAATGTCACACAGAAAGGGGTTGGGGGGATGAGGATAAGCACTTAATCCCTCGCACTGTGTTGCCTCCCTTGTTTAGGCCAACGTTGCGATGACATTCAAGAGATTAAGGCTGGGAGTTACTAAAGAATGAGAGATAGTCAAAAGGGCAGACAAGAAGGAAGGTAGGCTAAACTAGTCAAGAAATTCAAACAAGGGCAAGTCCAGGTGGTACAGTTTCTAACTAGTCAGTTTTATTAAATAGAATTAGGTCGTCTGTGTTGGATAATCTAAGGGTGAGTCACTGAATATTGTCAATAATAGTTGGGAGTATCTTGGAGATATTCTGGGTGGGCTGCTTTTGGAATACTAGGGCGAGTGAGGACTGCTATCATCACTGAGCAGGAGGATATCTGGATTGTTCGGGGTGCTTGGCCAGAGTATCTGCGAATTGTGATGCTCGTGGCATGGTAACTTAGCTTCGGTTTGCGAAGGGCGGTGGTTGGTCCAGGATATTCTGGACAGTCGGCGGATCAAAGCCAGGAGTTAGCGTGGGTTGCCAATGCAGGTCAGTCGGTCAGTTTGTTGAGTAATCGGCTTTATGGTGCAATCTTGGTGGCGAGACAGTTGTGGTTTTCAGCTTTCGTGGCTAGCTGGCTGAGTGGCGAAACTTGGGAGATACGCTTCACGTTGACGCCCTGGGTTGTTAGGGTCGCCTGCAGCGGGTCTGGCGTCTTATAGCTGGTACAGGGCCGGGATATTCGCCCTGTATAGGAGCCCGTCTGTAAAGTAATACAGACTCCATATCAGCTGGGTAAATATATCCAGGGTGCAGCGCCTGTTTGCGCGCGTGCCCATCAGATTTCAACTTGGTCGGACCGGTCAAGGGTTGGCCGGTTCGTACCAACAGTCCAACAATTGCAACCATGGCTATGGGGCTATTGTGGAGTTTACCGGCAGCCGCTAATATATAATAACTTCGGCGCCTTAAGATGGGGGGGCGGACAACAGGGGCAGATATTTATACAGTGGGAACATAGGAGAAGCAAATGGGGTAGTTACAGGACAATGGGGGTGGCAGGCAAGGCGCTGTACTGGGGGACTTTAATCTATGTGGAGGGACAGCATGGCAAGGGATATTTATACATGGGGCTAACAGGGAGCATACAAGTATAAATTCAAACATGGCATGAGTCACAACCAAGGCAGATAATATGTACAAGGAATAAATACATGTCACAGCAACACATCAAGACAAGACCACAAACACGAACGTACATATCATCAGGACATACGAACATGTTGGGCGATCGACGGGTGATGGGTATGCTAAATGACATAAAGTAAATGTCCTCTCTTACCTTGACTAAGACGGGTCGAATCACAAGAGTACTGCCGTAGCTCAGAGGTCCGCCGAGTGATGGGACGTGTCCGAGGCAGGCTGTTGTGTCTTCGAAGATTAGAGGCTCGCGTCTGACCACGAGCCTGGGTGTGTGAGAGGTTTTAAGGGTGATCCCCGAGGGGCGGGGCTTAGGCGGATTAAGCCGGCGTGCGTGGATGGGATGACTCGGCGCAGCGAGCGTCAGAGCTGGATTGCCCGCTCGTCACACTCAGTCACAGTTGAGTCAACTGGGGGCGTTGTTATTTGTCGCTTTACGTTTTGCCGTCACCCATCCAAGTGCTAACCGCACTGGACGATGCTTAACTTGCGACACAGTAGCGAGTGCTCCAACCACTGCGCTATCCGACACCCCACAGTGAAAGTATCGTTGTTATTAATCAAAACATCATTTGATTAGTAATCAACATTTATTCCACTTCTAATAATTTCATGTATTATATATTTAATTTAAAATATTATATATGTGGGCTAGCTTTATTTTTTTCCAAATTGTGAATGGGTTTATTAAACCGATTCTTGAAACGAAAACAAATCTGCAAGTTGAAATACAAATTCAGAGATGTTTCAGGAATAGAATTGTAAGGCCGTTAACATGGCATATAATTCTAAAGAAATGAGCCTTATTAAATTTTAAAAATATTTAAAAAATATTTTTATAAGAAAAAAAGCAACAACACAGTTACGTTATTTGATTATAAGTTAACCAGTCTTTCTTGTCCGGCCGCCGAAGATCAGTGGCACACCGATGTTCCAGGTTCAAATCCCTTGGTGGTCAAAATAAAGTGCTAATTCGCACTGTCTCTATTTGCCAAATGATTGCTCCGATGGTTCAGTGTTGATTTAGGTCCTTTACCTTCCCTCTTCCCTGATTGGGGTGCCGGGGTTTTCTTTATAAATAGTAAGCTTATCCCCACTTTTGTGGAAATTTTGTGCTTAAAAAGTACCACTGTCTCTGTCATTCTCATGTGTTCTTTCTCATTCCTAATCTGTTCTCTCAATTTACTATCTTCTGCGCTAGACCAGTCCCTTACCTTTTTTCTTGAAAACTCACCCAAAACTCCTCAGTTGTGTTTGGGTGTGTTGGGTCAGCTTGGGGCTATTGGACGCTTTCTGCGAAATGGTTACCAGGGCATTCTATGGTATTATTATTTAGTAATGTAGGCATTTTCAAGGTATGTGTTTTGTTAATATTTTGTAATGATCTTTATATTCTATTTTGTTTTTGTAAACGGGCGATCGATGAATTAGAGTACCGCCTCAGCGTCCCCTGCATGGGATGCCTTTATTGTAAAGTGACCGGCTGGTGGAGTGCCTTCAGTGTTACCATTAGAGTAGTTTCTGCAGATCTTTTATACGGATCTGGGGAGAGTCCTCTTTAAACCAAGTTGTTGTCCTGATTCGGCTCTTTCCAGTCCACTGCCCCCCTGTAAACAATGACTAAATAACCTCTTTCCCTGAGATGATTATCCCCGTCTGCCATATCGCCGATGGTGGGTGTAGACGTTAAACTTCAATGTTCATTCATTCATTCAGCCTTTGTCTTCAAGATCCCATCGCCGTAGCTCAAGTGGTAGAGCGTTCGCCTGGCACACCGATGACCCAGGTTCGAATCCCGTGATGGGCAAGATAAAAATTGCCATTTTTCACTGTCTATTTTTGCAGTATGATTGCTCCGGTGATCCAGTGTTGATTTAGGTCCCTATCCCTTGTTCCTGGGATGGTTATCACCGTCTGCCATATCGCCAATGGTGGGTGTGGACGTTGAACTTCAATGTTCCTTTATTCGTCTTTACGTATTAGATCTATTTCCACACAAGTTTTGGGTTTTTTTTTTGTTTATCAAGTCAGATATCCGCTGCCAGCGTATCTGTGTTACAGGCAAATTAAAATACATAATGTAGTTCAGTTCTAGAATGTCCCGAGAACAGAGAAGAAGAAGAAATCCTCCCAATTCTACCGAGAAGAAGTTGAGGAAGCAGTGCACTCGCTGAAGAAAGGGAAGTCAGCGGGAGTGGACAACATACCCGCGGAACTGCTTCAAGCAGGAGGAGGAGCGATGATAGACGCACTCACCACACGATCTGGCAGAGTGGGGAGTGGCCTACACCATGGACCCAGTCGCTTGGCATCACTCTTCCAAAGAAAGGTAACCTTCAGGAATGTGAAAATTACCGCACCATCAGCCTCATCAGCCATCCCAGCAAGATCCTCCTAAAAATAATACTCAACAGGTTGAAACCCCATTCTGAAAAAATCATAGCTGAAGAACAAGCAGGATTTAGGGCAGGGCGAAGTACCACTGAACAGATTGTCAGGTATTTAGGAGCCATTGTATCAGATAATGGGTCTCAACAGGAAGTCCTCTCCAGGATCGCACAAACAACTGCTGCCCTTGCAAGGTTGAAGCCCATTTGGAAAAACAGGACCATCAGTCTACATTCCAAGGTAAGACTGCTGCGCTCCCTTGTCATCTCCATCTTCCTATACGCTTGCGAAACATGGACCTTCACAGCAGATCTACAACGAAGAATACAAAGCATGGAGGTGAGGTGCTGCAGAAGACTTTTAGGCTTTTCCTGTACCAGCACATCACCAACGACGAAGTCCGACAGATGATCACACAAGCCAGGGGACAACACGATGACCTGCTCACAGTGGTGAAGAAACGGAAATTCCGATGGTATGGCCACGTCACCAGATCATCAGGTCTTGCAAAGACCATCCTGCAAGGCACAGTGCAAGGAGGTAGAAGAAAAGGGAGACCGAAAAAGAGGTGGGAGGTCAACATTCGAGAATGGACTGGTTTGACACTGAGCGAAGCCATGAGGATTGCTGAGGACAGAGAAAGATGGATTACGCGGGTTAAACGATTATCTGTGGTGCCCCTACGACCTCCGATAGGATAGGATAGGAATGTAGTTCATTAGTGAACGTTGTTATTGTTGTTTATAAATTATTTTTTAAATTATAATCTGCAATATTGTTTGATGAAACAACTGTATTTTGTTTTAATGGTGATTATGTTTTTGGTTGTTTACATACAAATATGCCAGAGAGAGACAGACCTTTGATTTCAGAAAGAGGGTTGGTTATTTCTTTTACATAAGAAACAATAACAACATTACATGAGTGTTAATAGATTTGATATGAACAGGTTAATAACTCCTGCTTTTAATTCTTTGCTTTTGCTGCTATAATTTGTCATAATTTTTGCTTGTTGCTGAAAAGATAATATTGCTTGTACTTTGTTCTGGATCCTTTAATTTTAAATTTATATGATAATAATGTTGTACGCTATTCTTACTGGTTCAAGAAAACGTATGCTTGAAATTGGTCTTTTTAAAAGGTGGTTTTGTGTAATCTTGAATTTATAATGGACGTCTATGTGCGATGAGCATCATTATTAATTATTATCTCTGTCACTCTGTCCCTTATTCTGTGTCTTGTGTGTCTGTCTGTCCCTCTCTCTCAAGTTCTTTCTCCATTTCACACACAAACGCACACACATACGTTCAAAACTATAATAGTGGGTTTATGTTCAAAACAAGGCAAACTGGGTTCCATCCTTTCCCTTCATTACAGACCATTCCTATTCACTCAACGGATACAATAGCCTCTTGTAAGGTTATCTGTCACAACCGTTTTCATTTTTGACAAAAACAAAAGGAGAAATTGCGCTATGAAATAGTGGGTTCATTTGATACTAGTGGGTTTTTACACATGCATATTGGACATCTGGGTTTCTGTGGAAAAACTGGGTTTATCACACACACGGACACAACCAAAACGTATAAATGGCCAAGGTTGCATTTGCAAGATTTCAGTACGTGAGTGCAGTACACTGACACTTTTAGTTTAATTCAACTAATAAAACAACTTTTACTATTGCTCAGAATTTCCTCTGATTTTGTTTTTATAATTTCAATTACAATATTTTCAGTTGATATATAGGCTACTGTACAGAATTAGAGCTGTTATTGAAGGATAGACTTTTGCCATTTACTTTAAGAACTGGGCGGTAGCTCAGTGGTTAAAGCATTGAACTGAGAACCGAAAGGTCTGAGGTTGTTACAGTGTACCTCTGGATAGGTCAGTGCATGACCCTCTTTTTCTCCCCATAGCCCAAAAAATAAATTATTAGCTGGTGTCAGTAAAAATCGAAAAGAAAAATTCGGCATTAAGCAAACATTTTTGTCATATTTACTTTGCTTACATTTACTTTGTATTGTATGGTTTTAAAGTTTTTTTTTAATTTGAATCCAGACTGGAAGATCTGCAAAAAAAAGATATCTTGTCGTTCTCAAATGTTAACTGTGGATAATTTTTTCATGTTCAATTTATTACTTTACTTCCAGATTTAAATCAAATCATTGAAGAAAAGGCAAGAAGGAGAAAGAAGAAAAAGTATGAGGAGTATGAAAAAGAATTAATAGAAAGAATGAGGAGAAGCGTGGAGAAAAAGCATAAAATCTCCAGAGGAAAAGAAAGAATGAGAAGGGTGGAAAAGTATACAAATCTTCATTGGAAAAGAAGAGGAATGGAAAAATAAAAAAGCAGAGAATTGGTAATGTAAAACAAACATATGAACAACATAACACAGACATAATTTGTTAACATTTTTATTTTGAAAGTGTCTAGTAGAGCATAATTTGTATATATTATTATTACTTTTTTATCAACTTCATATAGTTAAGTTTTACATAAATTGTTTATGGTTTCCCGTTACGTTAATATATTCTGAATAAGGATCAATTGAGTGCAACCACTTATAATTCGTTTTTTTCCAGCACCTCAAAGGTATAATAAAACCATGTGAAGAGCAGAATATTATTATATAGTCATTAGTCTTGACATTGCTTTTTGATGAACAAGAACCCCGAGAATAACATATGTATTAACTTGGCAAAGAAATATAATTTGGTACTTTGCCTGATTAATCCACGCTTTCTCTTAAGTTTAAGACAGAAATCTACTACATAACAAAACGGGCCTAAAAACTAGTCCACACAATACAGAGCAGTAAATTTCCATTACTTAATGACAAGTAGCACCTCAAAAAGCTTTGAACATGATGAACACCATCAATCACTGGAAAGGCAAGTCCATATGACTCACATGCTCCTTATGGAACTCCCAATAAATAACACAAAAATGAGATGCCAGAAAAAAAAGTTAAATGATTGAAACGGTGGGTTTAAAATGCAAAGTAATACAAGCTTTGATATTTCGATGCTCTTGACCTTGACCTCCAGCTATAAATGCACTCATGTACGATAAAATAAACTACAGCAAAAGATTTTATTATTTTGGACATCTCCAATGACCTTCACCTTGGAGCAAGGTTGACAAAATATGCATGTGCGTCTCATTGATACCTATCATGCATCAAACAAGCTGAAGTTTAGTTAATATTAATAACTTAGGATTAACAAGAAATTTTGTGGAAAATTGACATAGCTTGACTAACATTTGTTGAACCTGTGACCTTGACCTTGAAGTGTAGTCATTCAATCACTGATAATTTTCGAGGTCTCGTGTAATTAGCCACTTTAAAGTTTTGCACAGATGGAAGGCAGACAGACAGACAACATTAACTGAAGGTCCCGGGTTCAAGCCCTGGCCGGGCCATTGTGTTGTGTCCCTGGGAAAGACACTTTACTCCTGTTTTCCTTCTCCTTCGGATGAGAGTATAAACCGAGGTCTAGTCTGTGTCGCATGCATTCCATCATAACGGACTTTAAAGATCCTGACGCTCATGTCTTAGACGGGTGAGTGCCGGTAACAAGAACACACCCAGCATGCACTTGGTCCTTCTCCTCCATCCCTGGCTGCCCAGGATTGTGCTCAGTTGTCCGGGCGTCAGACCATGCGCCCAAAGGCTGCGGGTGGCGTCTCGGGCGGTTTGAGTTAGATCCTGTATCGGCCAGCGCCTTGATCCTTAGGCTAAGGCGCCTTACAAATGACGAACATTATTATTATTATTTAAACATGCAATTTTTTACTATTTAGGACTCATCTTGAATAGATTTGCAAACAAATTTGAATATATATTCTATATCTAAACGATTCATGGCACTTGGTTCACACCCTGGAGATCGGGGTAGCACTGATGGCAGCAACAAAGCTGATGGGGATGTTGTATGCATTTCGGTCTGCTGGCTTTGACGCCTTTTTCTAGCTTGTTTCTTGACTGAACCTTCCGATGAATTAGAGTCTTTAGAATCCTCATGCTGCTCTTCAGCCCTCCTGCGAACAAGTAGCAGCATCAGAACACAGGGTTTAAACAACAGAACAAATTCAGCGGCATAAGAACATTTTCAAACCAAGGGATGAGGATGGTCAAAGGGTGGGGTGGTGGGCCTGGGGTGGGAGAAGGGAATGGAAGTTGAAAAGAGTAGAGGCTTGAACTGGCTCAACTACAAAAAGGGATTGACTGACAATACTGTCTACTGATTCATCAATGAAATATTATATTCGGGACTTTAATTTTCTTGTACATGAATGTACTACTCACCCTCTTTAAAGTGTAAAAGAAACAAGCAAAACACATTTAAAGTTTAGGGGGTAGAGGTTGGGGAAAAAAGGGCACAAAAGCCCGGAGGAAGTGGGACAGCATTTTTTCCCACTAACCACTTCGACACACTAGCTACTAGCAACCACGTTATAAAATAGTTATAGAAACTCTTATGCTTACTAGCTACTCAGTAAATAATAATAAATAATAATACAGGATGCTATGTACGCTTTCCCCAAGGCTCAAAGCGCGGCGATCTATACCAACATACACGCTCACCTGTCTCATTTACCCTCTCACACACCAAATACACATACATCACTCAAACAGGTGGTGTAAAGGCAGGGAAATCGCTATTAGAAGACGGAAGAAAATCGAACTTTTTATTTTTGAAATTTTTATATTGACTGCATCCTGTACCATTATTGAAGGGATGGAGGAAACCGGAGTGCCCGGAGAAAATCCTCGGTGACCTCAATAATCTCGTACCTAAGTCACATACGTTCGCCCCTTGCGGGAATCGAACCCGCGACCTTCGGCATAGGAAACCGGCGACTTATCAACTGCGCCACGAGGCCACCCCATGAAAGCACAAGTACAAAGGTTCCTCAACATGCCTGCTTTTTAAAATCCAAAGCATACCTACACAACCTGAAAAGCCCAGAGCGAATTGTGTACATTATAATAATGTAATCTGCATTTCATGTGCCCCATTAACAACTGTAAAATTGAGCTAAAACTTTGATCTTATTCAACAAGGATGTCTAGCTCTGCCATGTACACTAATGTTCCCCCCCCCCATTCTCCTCCCTCATCCAAGCTCTCCTCACCTCCCCCTTTGCAATGTAGAAACAATATACCACCAACACCTTGTGTTAGCAGGTCACAGTTTGATCTGAGGCGTGGAGCTGCCAGTTGTTAACTGCTTTGCTGTGGCACCGATTTTATACAGCAATCAATGAGTGTTTTTTTCAAAGCGAACAACAATATTATAAAATTCAATAAGTACTGACACACACCAGCTGTCACCTGATGAGTACAATGAAGGCGATGAAGATGTTGATGGTGATGGAGTGGGACGTCTTCCTTCCAAACGCCTCCTGGGTCGTCGTCGGACTACAGCGACTTCTCCGCAACCGAATAAACTCGAGGCATAACAGGATGTTCTGGGAAAAAAAGGAATAACAGAATTTATTAAAATAATTATGCTTACTCAGAATTACAGCTAACAATTTGGGAAATGGAGTAGATGCAGATCTGAAAATGGTGCTCTAGCTATTAATGTGGACCCCACTGCAACAACGAGACAAATGACAGGGGTCTGAGACTGTTGGAGTTTGCCAGATACAACAATTTGATACTGGCAAACACGCTTGGTCTCCACAAAAAATCCAAATGTTAAGCAGTTTAATGCATCAATCAGTTTTCACATATTCTATTTCCCTTCATCCAAGGAAAACAGACAGGTGAACCATAAACCAAAAGCTATAACTTATGTAGGTAACGGCAGCCAGAATTTTGTATTTTACTGTTTGTTGCAACATGTGGTTTTTTTAAATTACATCAGAACACAAGGAAAATACAGAAAAATAAAAGTTGCAGTATAATAAATGGTACACGTTAAAAGCTTATTGTTTTTTATTCTGATAACATTGCATTTTGCCTACTAAAATTGTTATTCTGCAAAAATATTTTTAAACATTTATTTAATCAATCTACATATGAATAAAATAACACATCAATACCTCCCTTATTTACTTCTTGTACTATCTTCACTGACCGTCTTTTTTGTAAATGAGAAAAAATGCAAGTTTTGAAAACCCCAGTGTGAACAAAGGAGACATACATTTCTCATGGTAACTGTTTCAATGTTCAAGAGACTTCACAAGACTCTTCATTAATATCAGATACAAGGACGCTTAAAATGCAGCAAATTTATTTTTGTGTTCTTCAAAAAGTAACAAACAAAAATGCAGACCCTGTGTTGACAATCGACCACAACATCCACACGAAAATTGATATGATTTTAAAAGTACAAAAGCACACCGAAAAAGCTTGAAATTTTAACAAGGGAACATTTTAAAGCCACATCCTAGAAGCACAAAATATAGATTAAAGAACAATTTACAGAGACAGAAGGACAAAACACAACTGAATAAAACGAAAAAACACGTACCTCCATCTTGCCAGCCGGCTCGTAGCGTGTGGCGTTCCGAGTTACTTCCCCTGACAGTGCGTGTATTCGACTGGTTGACCAGCGGGAACACACATCGCGGCATGTTAACTGGCTCAAACTCAAAGTTGACTCAACCGCAATTGTGGGTTTCACCGCTCAGACTTTGCGTATACACTTTTTTTGTTATTCCTATTGCAAAGCCGGTTTTAAAAAAACTGAGTTTCAGATTTTGGAACCCAGTATTTTTTTAAACCCAGTTGCACGTAAGTGTAACCTATGCATAAACCCACTGTTATGGTTAGGTACGTACACCACACACACACGCACACACACACACACACACACACTCACACACACACCCACGTGGTGACAGTACGAAAAGTAGTGATAGGGAGGTTTGTTACGTGCGTGCATGCGTGCGTGAGAGAGAGGCGGAGACAGAAATGTGGGCGAGAGAAATTCCATCACACAACCTTCAATAATAATAATAATAATAATAATAATAATAATAATAATAATAATAATAATAATAATAATAATAATAATAATAATAATAATAATAATAATAAATTTTAAAAATAATAATCATGATCATGGTGATCACTCCTGTTCAAGTGTTATCTTTATATCGTAAAAAGAAGAATAACAACAACAACAAATTCATTTGTATAGCGCGCACGGCAAACTAGGCTGTAAGACCGTACATGGAGCTCCATGTGTCATTGCAGTTGCACTGTTTAAACATCTGTATGGTACCATGTGATGGAGCAACTACGCAATGCTGGCAAATCCTATCCTCTCCTATCCTATCCAGTAACTCGGAGGTCGTAGGGGCACCACCTATCCAGTAACTCGGAGGTCGTAGGGGCACCACAGATGATCGTTTAACCAGCGTACTCCATCTTTCCTTGTCCTCAGCCAACGCTGATGGTTTCGCTCAGTGTCAAGCCAGTCCATTCTCGAATGTTGTCCTCCCACCTCCTTCTCGGTCTCCCTCTTCTTCTTTCTCCTTGCACTGTGCCTTGCAGGATGGTCTTTGCAAGACCTGATGATCTGGTGACGTGGCCAGGCAGTTTCAAATTACTTTCATTTTTGCAATGTTAACCCGACAGCGGAGAAGGGATTAGCTTTAGGTATCTTTGGCGGTGCCTGGTGCGCGATGAAATCAATTAACGTTGACATTTGCGTGTAGTGTAAGTGTATTTGTCAATATAAAGCCTAGTAGGTCTATTTCCAATCGAAACGGTATTTCATCTATGCATTGTTTCATGTGGCTTCGTAATCAAGTATCTTAGACCTATTTTTTTCCGGTGTTTTTTTCTCTCCACTAACCGTGCCCTTAATTGACTATTATGTTTAGTATTTAACGACAGGTATATAGCACCCAACTTTCCAGCATCCAATATCGACTTGACGAGAACAGCCCCTCCATTATGTGGGCCCCGTCGCTTAACAGCCTATACTTGGTCTTCATGTCTTATGTCAGTTAACTTGCTCACGCAGTGTCCGGCAATGGGCTATTTATGGACCGATCTCGTCACCATGAAATACGAGATAAGTCAGCAATTAAATTCCCCTTCTATAAGGATCGCAATACGCTTTGTTTCATGAATGCAAAACGCAGTACTAGTGTACAAAGTTATAAGAAAGTCTGTCCGGAATCTAGGTGTGCATCTGGATCAGAGCTTGTCAACGGAGACGCATATAAATAATCTGTGCACAACTCTGAACTTCCATCTCTGAAGACTGAGCAAAATTAATGTGCCACTATCTTACTACAGATGCCACCAACAAGCTTGCTTTGTCTTTCATGCCTTCTCGACTTGATTACAGTAACTCACTTTTGTCTGGTCTTCCTGATAATAAACTTTCCAGACTTCAGCGCATTCAAAACAACGTTGCTCGCCTCCTCCTTCGTCAACCTCGTCATTCTAGTGCAACTTCCGTTCTGAAAACCTTACACTGGTTGCCTGTAAAGGCTCGTATCGATTGCAAAGTTGCTTCTCTCTGCTTTCCCTGTCTGCACACTGATTCCTATCCTTCCTATCTTTCACAATTTCTCTGCCCCTACCAACTTGCTCGATAATTTCGTTCACAAGATGCAGCTCTTCTCTCAACTCCTAGGTATTCTCTTAGTCCTTTGGCAGGAGATCTTTCTCAATGTTTGCCCCAACTCTTTGGAACTCCCTGCCCTCCAACTTCTGGCAATCCCAGTCTCTTAACGTGTTTGAAAAAGAATGTCAAAACCTACTTTTTTACTAAATACTTTTAGATCCAGAACAACCAATGTGTGAGTGAGTGATTGAATAGTGATGTGTGTGTGTGTTTGTTTGATTGTTTGTTTGTTTGTGTTCCA
This sequence comes from Oncomelania hupensis, assembly GCA_036898135.1. Taxonomy (NCBI): domain Eukaryota; kingdom Metazoa; phylum Mollusca; class Gastropoda; order Littorinimorpha; family Pomatiopsidae; genus Oncomelania; species Oncomelania hupensis. The sequence goes on along the minus strand of CM072518.1, from coordinate 45,805,754 downwards.
TCAGTCTTTTGTGTAATGTTCTTGGTTTAAATGTTTTACAGCCTGTACACATCTTTTTATTGTATATTGGGGTTGGACTGTATGATTTTTAACTAGTTTTTGTCAAATGTTAATCTGGTTCATAAAAGAAATTGTTATATACTGTCATATTACTTCTTTTTTCCGTGTCACAAACTGGTACTTTTCATTTTGAGCTATTTTTATAATGGCTTTATTATTTATTCTTAATACTAGTGTTCTTCTTTGTGTCTGTGAGTGTGTTTGTGTGTACGTGTGTGTATGTGTGTGTATGTGTTTCTCTCTTTAAACATGCCTTTCTATACTTAGATGTGATGTTTGTTATGATTTCTTACTATGTTTACCATAATTATTTATCATGTTTACCGTGTTTTATGTCATAATGTTGTACCGCATTGTTCAAATACTTATCCTTGTTAAATGTAATGTTTGTTTTATTTCTAAAGATGTTTAACTGTGTTGTCTCATAATGTTTAACCACATTGTTTTAATATTCATCCTTGCGAGCGTATGTGTGTGGATGCGTTCGAGCGCTTAGAGCAAGCTTAATAGTTTGATTTTGCGCTATAATAAACAAAATTATTATTATTATTATTATTATTATTATTATTATTATTATTATTATTATTATTATTATTATTATTATTATTATTATTATTAGGAAATGTTAAACAGGGAGTCAATTATCAACCACTATATACAGGTTGTACGCATGACACATTCTGGCAGGCCGTACGCTCAAGTTTTCCTCTTCACATCTCCTTTAGCTTCCATTTTGTTTCACGCAAACGCAGTTCTATTTTTACACGAGGCAAGCGGAAATTGCAGTAGGGAGTTACTTTTCAACTACCCTGCACCATAGACGGCGGATTTCTCTGACGGCCTACTAGCGCCAAAACCTGATAATTACAAATACCATGGGATAATTACAATTATCTATAGATAATTACAATTATCATTGAAAATTACAAATATGTTCGTGTGATCATGTTTAATTTTCAGTTTGGGCTCTATCAATCCGCTGGAAATGCGCCAAAACTGAAAATTGTAATTATCACATAATAATTTAAATTTTCACTTGATAAATATAATTTTCACGTGATCATGCTTAATTCTGGTAAGGCGGCTTACTAGCGTCAAAACCTGCAAAACTTACATGTATCAGTCATAATTGTAATTAACACGTGTTCTGTGTAATTCACAGAGATACCGGTAATTCAGTGTTAATTACTAATTTTCAGTTTGGGCCATGCTTTACTAGGGCCAAAACCCCAGGCGTGCTGGGAACAGTGCCGCTGCCGCGCATGCGCATCGCGCATCGAACCGCGCATGCTCCATCTTGATATTTATAATTTTCAGTGATAATTGTAATTATCGTTTGATAATTGTAATTATCTCATGATATTAGTACTTATCAGGTTTTGGCGCTAGGAAAGCATGGCAAATACTGATAATTATTAATGAACACTGCGGATTACCGGTATCTCTGTAAATTACACAGAACACATGATAATTTCAATTATCTCTTGATAATGGTAACTCTCGGTTTTGGCGCTAGTAGGCCGTCATAGATGTCGGTAGACTCGCTAGTATTAGGCCTATTAGCTAGTAGCGGTGGTGGTGGTTTCCTAAGGAAGCGGGTTGAAGGTGATGAATGTGATAAACTGGCGCCGTGGGCGGCTTGATTTAGATCCAATATCGACCAGTGCTTTGATGAGCTCTTGACTTGAAAAAGCGCTTTTATATAAGAATCGTTAAATAAAATAAACTTAAGCACGCGTACAATGTGTCTACACAAATAGTTAACTTCTTATTTTATTTTATTTTATTTATTTAATATTTTTGGGAAGAGAGGAGGGGGGTGGGGTGGGGTGGGGTGGGGTGGGGTGGTGGTGTTACACTTTATTTTCATTTTTCATCGCGAAATTCTGGGTTGTTTCCCCTGGGGAAAGCGTAGTCGCAGCCTGTGGCGCGCCCAAACCCAGCCTACCTGATATTAGTTATGTTGTTGTTTTTTTAATTTGCTGGGAGTAGCAAACCGGAGTATTCGGTGAAAACCACCGAGACCTTGCCCGAGTCGAAAGTAAATAATATTCGGAGAAACATAACACCAGAGGCGGGATCGATCATACACCTACCAGGCGCCATTGGTTTCAAACTTCTTGTACTGTACATATGACTGTTTGCAGTGTATGCAGTGACGGAGATTCGATCGAACATGATGTGTGCATGTGACTCTGTTCAGTTGTATGCAGTGACGTAGATTCGATCTAACATCATGTCCATGGGAATGGGTGCAGTTTTATGCATTGAAGGAGATTCGATCTAACATGATTTGCATGGGGATGTGTGCAGTGTATGCATTGACGGAGATTCGATCTATTAATGATGTGCATGGGGATGGGTGCAATTGTATGCTGTGACAGAGATCCGATCTAAACATGTAGTTCTTGGGGTTGTGTGAAGCTAGCTACATGTATGTGCAGTGACGGAGATTCGATCTACCATGATGTGCATGTGGATGTGTGCAGTTGTATGCAGTGACGTAGATTTGATCTACCATGATGTGGATTTTTACAGTTTTTATGCAGTGACGTAGATTCTATTTACTATGATGTGGATGTGTACAGTTGTATGCAGTGAGGAAGATTCGATCCACTATGATGTGGATGTGTGCAGCTGTATGCAGTGACGTAGATTCGATCTACTATGATATGCTCGTGGATAAGTGCACTTGTATGCAGTGGCGTAGATTCGATCTAATAATGATGTGCATGGTGATGTATGCAGTTGCATGCTGCCAATGACGAAGATTCGATCTAACATGAAGGGAGGGACGGGGGCCTCTGACCTGTTTCCTGACAGCAATTACCGTTAATGATGTCGTCCTGTGAGCTTTCAGCCCTCCATGTCCTATACACACAAAAAAAGACATTCTCAACACTGATGGACTCCTGCGAGCGAACATTTACGAGTTAAAAAAAAAATAAATACTACACGAAATACACACACGACACCCAGAGAATCAATCTTACAGTCATATACACATACAAAGACGTGCACGCAGCCACACAGTCAAACGTACGCACACACATACACACATACGCACAAACACACACACAAGCATCGACCGATCATCTTCAGCTCCACTTTTCTCATTGGGCGAAATACCGCTCCTTCTTAGACTTCTTTTTCTATTTTTAAACTTACCTGCAAATATTTTTAATTAGTCCGGGGGGAATGTCGATCTATCGGTAAGCCCGTCTTTCGGTCCGCCATATCGCAGGAACCACTGAACAGATTTTCACCAATCTTCAGAGGAACATTACCTAGGTTAGTGGCCTGCCATGCCCGTGCCATCATATTTGATCCACCGCAAAGGTCAAGGTCACTGGAATCATTTTGTTGCTAAAAACGTTTTGTATCTCAAAAAGGGCTGAAGCGATTTTGTTGAATTTTGGTATACAGATACTTCAAATCATGGGTCATCCTTCTGTAGTAGACCGGTTGTCGGTCATTAGGGGAGCGGGTGGAACCGTCGATCCGAATTTCACTGTTTTGTTTAAAACATTATTTTTACCTTATGTCAAGAATAACTGAACCGAAGCTGATTATTTTTTTTACTTTGTGCATACTGTAACTTTTTCCTTTATGCTTGCGAATCATGGACCCTCACAGCAGATCTCCAACGAAGAATACAAAGCATGGAGATGAGGTGCTACAGAAGACTTCTGGACATTTCCTATACCCAACACATCACCAACGACGAAGTCCGACAGACCATCACACAAGCCATTGGACAACACGATGACCTGCTCACAGCGGTGAACAAACGGAAACTCCGATGGTATGGCCACGTCACCAGGTCATCAGGTCTTGCAAAGACCATCCTGCAAGGCACAGTGCAAGGAGGTAGAAGAAGAGGGAAAACCGAAAAAGAGGTGGGAGGACAATATTCGAGAATGGACTGGCTTGACACTGAGCGAAACAATCAGGGTTGCTGAGGACAGGGAAAGATGGAGTACGCTGGTTAAACGATCATCTGTGGAATAGGATACTGTAACTACTGCTAAACATGCTAGATCATTCGTATTTGTACTTTCTCAAAGGTCAAGGTCATTGTGCTTTGCGTTTTGCGCTGTATCTAAAAACTGGCTTAGACGATTTAGGTACTTGTTTTTTGCTTGCAGATAGTTCAGATAGTGGTCTGGGTTTTTTGTAGCTTCATTAGGATGAAACCAAGCCACAACACGCCAAGATAATGACAAGTTTTGAAAATGCTTATTTTATAGTTTATGTGTGTGAGAGTGTGGAAATGCATTTGAGTGGCTTGCCATCTTGTTTCGTCCCTTTCTTTTTTTTTCTTTTCTTTCCAAGCCTCTTTCTTTCTTTCTTTCTTTATCTCTAGTCTATAACATTCGCATTGTGCCGATCGCACAGGGAGGAAAAAAGCATCAATAGCGGTATAAAACGATGCAAGTAGGCTTCTCTCTCTCTCTCTCTCTCTCTCTCTCTCTCTCTCTCTCTCTCTCTCTCTCTCTCTCTCTCTCTCTCTCTCTCTCTCTCTCTCTCTCTTTCTCTCTCTCTCTCACCCCACCTCTTTCTCTCTCTTTCTTTCTTCCCTCCATCCCTCCTTTTCTCCCTATCTCCTCTCTCTATTTCAGGCCTACGGTCTACAAAAAAGGAGAAACCAGATTGGCAGTTCGTAAGGAGGTCTCTTTCTTTTCTTTTCTTATTTTCCGCTCATTCTTTCTTCTTCTTTTTTTCCCCCGATTTCCAAAATGTAAAAGCGGAACAGGAACTTGAATTGGAGTGTCTTTTTTTTTTAAAATTATTATTATACAATTTTTTTTTTTAGTATTCGTTTTGTATTCTTTTTTTTTTTTACTTTTTTTTTCTTAGCTTTTGCAATCCTCTTCCTTTTTCTCCTCCTTTTTTCTTCCTTGCAAGTCGCAAGAGGAGAAAATGAATAGCAGTTTCTAATAAACTTTTGTGTTCCTTTCACGTTTATGGGGAGTGAGAGAGGAGGGGGCCGAGGTGGTGGAAATGGAGAGGGAGTGGGGCACCACTCTGATTAATTAACAGAATGCCTGTTTCCGTCGATTCATGAGATATCGTTTTCAAATAAAAACCGGTCTGATGCCCTTTAAATGATTTTTTTTTGGTGTTCTTTATTTTATTTTAATTTATTTTATATTTTTTAAATTTCATTTTATCTTTGTTATTTTATTTTATTTGCGTTATTTTATTATATATTATTTCTTTTCATCAATTTATTTTTATTGTATTTTATTGTATATTATTTTCTTTTGGTATTGGATGTGTATGTTTCACCTTGCCATCGTTCAAGATTCTGTGGTTTCATTTTTTTTCAGTTTTTTTAAAAAAAAGGTTATTTTTATTTGTTTGACTTTGCTCAAGATTGTTTTTTTTTAAATCATTGTTACTAGATTTTGTTCATGCTATTTTATGTGAATTTATGTTATTTTTGTGTTGAGCTATTTTATTTTGTTTTGTTTTTTCTAGCTTGTTTTGTTTTACGTTTTATTATTTGTTACGTTCTATTATGTTTTGTTACCTTTTCTTATGTTTTTTCCCTGATAAGGTAGCGCAACAGCGTCTTCTTAAAGTGTGTTTGGGGTTGAGATCCAAATTGCGCAAAATGTAAATAAATAGTGTTACACTCGGTTTGATGTTGGTGTTTTCTATCAGTAATTGTAAAGAGATTGTTGTTGATAGTGAAGCTGGAAAGTAACTTTGAAAGTTGTTGAGTTGAGTTGAGAATTGTATGCAGTTGTTGATGTGTGCTGAATAAAAGCGGAAAACTTCATACGTCGACTTTGTGACTTGTATGCTGCTTGAGCGGGCTGCGTGGATAAACGAATCTGAGTTACACCCTATCAGGAATTCAGCATTGGGGCTGAATCAGATACTGATAGAAAACACCAACATCAAACCGAGTGTAACATTTCATCATCGGTTTGATGTTGGTGTTTTCTATCAGTATCTGATTCAGCCCCGATGCTTGAATTCCTGATAGGGTGTAACTCAGATTCGTTTATTCACGCAACCCGTCCAAACAGCATACAAGTCACAAAGTCGACGTATGAAGTTTTCCACTTTTATTCAGCACACACCAACAACTGCATACAATTCTCAACTCAACTCAACAACTTTCACAGCAACTCTCCAAATCACTATCAACAACTTTACTCTCTCCCAACAGCAACTCGGCACACGATTAAATAACCTCTCTCTCTTCCGGAAAGATTTCGAATACAGTAGAAATGACGCACTGCCACCAATCGAATAAAAGATCGTCATCACTGACTTACGTCATTCATCTCTCCACACATACCCCGAACCTTCTCTTTCTTCGACAATCGTCCCGAAACTTCGATCGATAGTAAACAAGGAGATCCAGAGTATTCTCCGACAATATCGACCAACGCAAATCATCAACGTTATACAAAGCCTCTCCTAACAACAATGCAAACTCAAATCAAAGGTAAATAAACTCCATTATTGAATACTTTGCAAAACGAAACGATTAGATCTATCGTACACGTTTCCGACGTACTACCATTCGCGTTTCAACGTAACATAACCCCCCACTCAAGAAGAAATTTACCTAATTTCTTTCAACAACGTTGAAACGTAATGCACAAACAAAGTACAGAATTAAGACTTATTTCAGCCTGTCTGAACACTATCAACGTTCTCAGTTCATTCACACAGAGTCAATGGTTTTCATCTTCAAATCTGCCTGGATAATGTCAATGTACACAGTTCATTCACACAGAGTCAAAGTTTCTCATCTGCAAGTCTTTCTGGATACTGTCAATGTTCACAGATCATTTACCCAGTCAACGTTTTTCATTTTCAAGTCTGTCATTACCAATATTCTTAGTTCGTCCACACAGTCAATGTTCTTTCATTCGCAAGGAAACGACGCCCTCGTCAGTTGCGGTCGTCATCGGCCCAGGGTCAAAGACGATGATCACGTGGGCTTCCCTGGAATCAGTGCGCCCTCCGTTGTCTCCTTCTTCCATCGGATGTCCGACGCAGTCGACGTTGTCATTTCCCAGAATGCATTCGCTGGGTCTCACGGTCAGGTTGGCTTCTGCGGGACGGTGGAATAGCTCCCTCAAGGTCTGCAGATGCTCCTTCCAGGTCTGGGTGTGGACTTCATGTTCGACCAAAGTCGTAGAGCCAGGGACATCGCTGAAGTTGTGGGGAAACTCGCCCATAAGGTCCTTGAGCTCCAACTTTTGACCTTCCGTCAAGCTCGGTCCTAGCTTAACCTCATCGATGCCTTCTTTGCTGTGGAAGTCTCCCAGTTCCAACAGTTCTTCGCTGTCAAAGCTGTCGTCGGTCACAGCTGCTGTGGCTGCGTGCACAGTCTCTGATGGCCTTTCCACGTACAGCTTAAGGAGGTTGGCGTGGTATATCTTGGAATGCTGGCCGACCTTCACCTTGTAGTCGTTGATTCCCACCACGGTCTCCACTTCGTACGGGCCTTTCCACTGCATCAGCAACTTATTGTGACCGGTAGGTAGCAGCACCAGCACTTTGTTGCCAGGTTTGAACTTCCTGTTCACAGCCCTACGGTCATAGTAGTGCTTTCCACAGTCCTGGGACTTCTTCAGGTTTTCTCTGGCTATCTCGAGAGTCTGCTCCAGCTTCTCCCGTAGCTCAAACACGTACTGGTAGCTGTTCTTCACCTCTGGGGTGTCTACTTCTTTCGTCCACAGTTCTTTCAGGATGTGCATCGGCCCTCTGATGGTTCTTCCGTACAGCAGCTCGAACGGAGAAAAGCCGGTGGACTCCTGCGGTACTTCTCTGTAGGCGAAAAGTAGGGCATTGATGTAGCGATGCCATTGTCTGGGCTGCTCGCTGCACAGTTTCTTCAGGGTGGACTTCAGGGTAGCATTGAATTTTTCGACAAGCCCGTTGCACATTGGATGGTAGGGTGTCGTAGTCAAATGCCGGATGCTCAGCAGTCTGTTGACCTCCTTCATGCAGTCAGAGACGAACTGCGTCCCGAGGTCTGTCAGAATTTCTTCGGGCACTCCAAGTCTACTGAACATGTCCACCAGTGCCTCTGCTACAGTTTCAGTGTCAATCTTCTTCAGTGGCACTGCTTCTGGGTACCGAGTCGCATAGTCCACTAAAGTCAGTACCCATCGATGACCTTCTTCACTCGGAGGTCTTATTTCGCCGATTAAGTCTAAGGCCACCCTCTTGAAAGGTCGGTCGATCAAAGGCATTCTCTGCATTGGCACTTTAGGGACTTTTCCTCGAGGTATGGTCTTCTGGCAAATGTCACATGATCGACAGAAACGGCTGACGTCCGCATGAAGTCCTGGCCAGTAGAACACCGCCTGGATTCTGTCTGACGTCTTCTTGATGCCTAGGTGACCTCCCATGATGGAGTCGTGCGCTACTTCCATCACCTGGCGCCTTAGGGGTAACGGTACCAAGACTTGACGTAGTGGTTTCCCTCCGTTGACCCTCGGGTGCTGGAAGATTCGGTACAGGATCTTGGCCTTCACCTCAAAATAGACCGTGCCACTGCCCTTGGTCATGTGGTCTTGGCGGTTCCTGTACTTGTTTAAAGTGCTATCAGCTTCCTGGAGCTGGATCAGCTTATCTCTGTCCACGATGGCAGCTTTGGAGTTGTCGGCGACCTTCAGTGGCGTAGACATCTTGTCTCTCTTGGCCTGGGCCCTGGTAGTAACAGCACCGACGATCTCTGGTCGGCAGGGCTGAGCCGGAGTAACCACATTGTCCCGTAGCAGCTCTGTAAGGTCTCCATCGGGAAACGGCAATGGATCCTCCTCCACAACTTCGACGTGTTGAGTTGAGGCAGGACTCCACTCTGGGTCGGGGTCGTCGGGTCGTCTCGCGCCGTCGATATTCCCGATCATCAAATCATACAGCGGCTTCTTCAGGCAAACCGCTTCGACTTCGCCTATGTAGAAAGGGGTGTTGACATGAATTTTCGCAACTGGCGCTTTCACACATTTGCTGTCGGCCATGAGTGTCCATTTAGAATCGCCAGTGAATTGTTCTTTAGCGATTAGGTCTTCTCTGACGATGACCCCACTGCAGCCAGAGTCTCTTAAAACAGTCACTTCATGATTTCCGACGCGTCCCTTTGAAACAGGCATGTTCTGGACGGTCACAGCTGCGCTGGCGACGACGGGGATGGATTTTCCGTTGGCAAGGAGAAGTTGGCCATCGGTCATGCACCCTTGCACGTCCGCATGAGTAGCTGCGCGCTCGGTCTCACTCGGAAGAATGACGCTCCCGCCGCACACTTGATGGTCAGATCTACTGTTTTGCCGTTGATTGGAGAAACGTCTCTGTCGGTTGCCCATCGCTGCATTGTCCGTGCTGCCCCGCTGTCCGCTACTTTTGTTTTGAGGACAATTAGCCGCTCTGTGGTCTGTAGCGTTGCAGGTGAAACAGCCTCTCGAATGCCCTTCCCTGGGAGGAGGCGTGAAGTCAGTGTGTCTCTGGCTCGTCTGGCTCCCCTGGATCTGGTTCCCATGGCTTGCCGTCTTCTGAAAGTGTTTCGTCGCGCTGGGCGGCCCCAACGTTTTCTCATGAGCGATGAGATATCTTTCAGCAGCCTCAGTCACATCTTTAAGCGTCTGCAGCTTTTGTTCTTCTAAGTGGGTCGCTAGGTCCTTGTGACAGGCATTGAGAAATTGTTCTTTCACAATCAGGTCATGGAGACTGTCGTAAGACTTGCTTTCGCCTGATAACTCCACCCACTTGTGTAGATATGACGACAGGCGCTCCACAAACTGCTTTGGCGTCTCGTCTGACTTAGGCCGGCATTCACGGAAGCGGTTACGGTAGCCCTTCTCTGTAAAGTTGTAGCACTGCAATAGGGCCTCTTTCAAGACGTCGTAGTTTTTGGCGTCATCGTTCGACAGTCTGGTGTAAACTTCGAGCGCTTGCCCTGTCAGAAGTGCACTTAGTCGAATCGCCCAGTCTCGAGGTTGCCAATTGGAGCTTTCGGCGAACCTTTCGAATCTCGCCAGATAGCTGTCGATCTGGTCCTTCCCGTCGACGAATGCTGGCAATTTTGGAGCTTTGTTGTCACTGATAACTTGTGGCGCATTCTGCTGTTGCTGGATACGCGCCATTTCTAGCTGGAACTCAAGACGCTTCAGCTCGAATTCTCTGTCTTTTTCTTGCCGCTGCTGTTCAATTTCTAGACGCTTCTGTTCTAATTCTCTTTCTTCACGGCGACGCTGCTCTTCTAATTCTCGTTCTTCACGGCGACGCTGCTCTTCTACTTCTAGACGCTTCTGTTCTAGTTCTATTTCTTTTTCTAGACGCTTCTCTTCCAATTCTCTTTCTCGTATTCTCTCCTGAGACTTGACGTACTCCGTCAGCTGCTTGCCTTTTAGATTCAGTTCAACCCCTTTCTGCCAGAAGTCAGCCATCTTGATGCTTCTGGAAAGTTCTTTTAAAGAAAGTTCTTTTTCTAGAAAGTTCTTGACTGTAGAGTTCTTTTTTTTTTAAAGTTCTTGACTGTGCTGTACCTTTCTAGACTGTTCTAGAACAGCACGCTTTCTGCAGTAGCGCTGATGCTTGTCACTAGTCGCCTTCGCTGACGCAGGCCCCGCTGTCCTCGTCGTATGCGACGCTGCACCACGCTGGTGTTGATGTACACGCTCCTGTGCTGAAGTGGACGCGACGTCCGCTCGCCGCTCTCTGTAACACTGGCGATGTAGCTCCGAGACTGTCCCTGGACGTAGTCCTGCGGCAGCCACGTAGTCCTGATCTGTTGTTCGCTCACGAAGCAACTCTTCAGCGACTACACGCCCTTGCAGTCAACCCGAACCTATCGGTGATGTAGTCCCAGTATGTTGGCCCCTCTCGACGCAACTCGTTGGCGGCTACCCTCGATGACTGCCTCCCGTAACGTTGACTCGCTTGTTGTAGCAGTTGAACCCTTGGCTATGGCGTGAATCGCGGCTTGACCCCCAAAATGTTACACTCGGTTTGATGTTGGTGTTTTCTATCAGTATCTGATTCAGCCCCGATGCTTGAATTCCTGATAGGGTGTAACTCAGATTCGTTTATTCACGCAACCCGTCCAAACAGCATACAAGTCACAAAGTCGACGTATGAAGTTTTCCACTTTTATTCAGCACACACCAACAACTGCATACAATTCTCAACTCAACTCAACAACTTTCACAGCAACTCTCCAAATCACTATCAACAACTTTACTCTCTCCCAACAGCAACTCGGCACACGATTAAATAACCTCTCTCTCTTCCGGAAAGATTTCGAATACAGTAGAAATGACGCACTGCCACCAATGGAATAAAAGATCGTCATCACTGACTTACGTCATTCATCTCTCCACACATACCCCGAACCTTCTCTTTCTTCGACAATCGTCCCGAAACTTCGATCGATAGTAAACAAGGAGATCCAGAGTATTCTCCGACAATATCGACCAACGCAAATCATCAACGTTATACAAAGCCTCTCCTAACAACAATGCAAACTCAAATCAAAGGTAAATAAACTCCATTATTGAATACTTTGCAAAACGAAACGATTAGATCTATCGTACACGTTTCCGACGTACTACCATTCGCGTTTCAACGTAACAAATAGCTAAATTCTAAATTCAAGTTATGTGACGACTATTTACTTTTAGATTCAAACTTTGGATTTTGCGTCATATATGCGCGAAAGGAATTGAATCTAAACTTGGTGTCCGACTGTTCAAAACGTCGTTCGCTATTGCAGTAAATGGCTTATCTCCCTTAGAGTACAGGCACAGGCGCCCAACAGATTAACGCAGAGGCGCGTGCCAGACGAACAGTCTTCAAGCCATTATTGTGAAGTAACCAAGCGGGGAGCTTGTGGCATTGAATGATGCGTTACTGACTGTTTCAAGGAAAGTGTTTGCTACACTCTCGCGCATGGTGACGCAATCGAGGAACCGGATGCCTTTTAAAACCGCATACACGCTTATGTGAGAGCTTTCTCCTCAGCAACGTGGGTTAATTAATAATCTCTTCTATAATCACACTATATCTAGGCTAAAAGTATCAAGGAAATAAAATGACCTCGGTCTCGCTTTAAGAGTCCGTAGAGAGACAGGTTCAGTGACCATGCAATGGCAAGAGAGCACGCACAGGCCACAGTGACCACAATCCACTTATGCAGCTGTGATCGGGAACGATACGATGGCTGTTTTGTGTAAAGGAAGCATCAGACTGTCACTGGTCCAAATAGTACCAGGTTGTTGATGCAAGACCTAAAAAACGTCCTCATGAATTGAAGATGGGACATGATTGGCCTCTTGCTGCACGTCATTACTTTGGTCCTGTCGTCCTGCTAGCCTTGAAATTCATAGCACAAAAACAAAAGAGAGTCTAATGCAGCTTAGTTTTCTCATCCCCAAGTTTTCACTTCAGCAGCTTGCATTAAAATGCGTAACAGGGGTGAAGAAAACACCCCCAAAACGTTTTAGTCACAGGTTGAGATCTAGGTGGTCGAATTTTCTTCTTAGGTAATAAAATGAAATACTAAAAACTACTGATATTCTGTAGCAGAAAAAAAAGCAGTTCATACAAATGAACATTAAATGGTACTGTATAGCTGGAGTCATACTATACAGATTTTTCATATTTGAAGCTACATTACCGCATGGTACAATTCTGAACACACTATTAGAGCTAGCGAGAGATGAACCCTGTAGAACAATGAAACTCTTAAGCATATTGTCTAAAATTACTTAATTTGTGAACGTACGTTAAATAAATTGATTGAATTGAATTAAATTGCGCATCTAACGACTAAATAACAAGGAACATAAACGTTTCTCAAACGCAGTATGGAAAGGTTTCAGTGCGGGTGTATGGTGGGTGGTGTGTGCGGGCGTGTGAGAGAGCGAGAGAGAAAGAGAGAGAGAGCGGGAGAGAGAGATATAAAGTGAGCTATTTGCACTTGCAGTAGATGTAGTGGAGTGGACAAAAATTGCATAGAGGAAAGTTTTTAAAAGCTTCCTGTGAAAGAAAATGGCGAAGGCATGGCTTGCATTAGTCTTCTGTCGTCGTGGTTTGTGTGCGTTGTTTGTAAACATGGGCAGCAATGGTCAGGTTAGTTATGTTGTTTTCTTCGGTGACGCCAAGGTAATAACACAAAGAAAAAAAAACGAGAATCAGTAGGATTGTTCTTTCAACAATAACAACATTCCTAGCGTAACAGAAGGTCAAACTTCATCTAAATTCGTGCCGACTGGTATCCTCGACACGTCCACTTCCATATTTGAAGGACATAATTCATCAGAATCTTTTTACGCGATTTGCTTCCGTCAAATTTGCATGATGATGAAATTCGGTGGTTGGATTTAAGGTAGTGAGTTAACAGTTTCTCTGTTTTTGTCTGTCTGTCTGTCTGTCTGTCTCTGTCTCTGTCTCTGTCTCTCTCTCTCTCTCTCTCACTGTGTCCTGATAACCATGGCTTACAAAACCAATAAAAATATTTTTCTCTCTCGCTCTGCCCTGGGGATACATGTAGGACTGAGAGTAGGGGCGAGGGGACTGGTGTGGGGGTGAGGGGTACAGATACCGGTCGTCAAAGATCACACTAGTCCGTCTATCCCTACCATAACTAAGAACGTGAAGTTATTTAGCTGGAAGCTTCCGATTTCAAGCGATGGTAACTTATCTCGGAAGCCTCTCAAATCGCTGGAGTCCACTTCGCCGTCTGGGTTAAATTTTGCGGCATGTGAGTTGCTTCCTATGCCATTTCTAGTAGACTATCCGGTGAGCAACGATAGAGGCATGGTGGTCTAATGGTAGTGCTTTGGCTTGCGGATCTGAAGGTCCCGGGTTCGAGCCCTGTCCGGGCCATTGTGTTGTGTCCCTGGGAAGGACAATTTACTCCCGTTTCCTACTCCTTCGGATGAGAGTATAAACCGAGGTCTAGTCTGTGTCTCGCATATATTTCATCATAACGGACTTTAAAGATCCTGACGCTCATGTTCTAGACGGGTGAGTGCCGGTAACAAGAACACACCCAGCATGCACTTGGTCCTTCTCCCCCATCCCTGACTGGCCAGGATAGTGCTCAGTTGTCCGGGCGTCAGACCATGCGCCCAAAGGCTGCGGGTGGGCGTCTCGGGCGGTTTGAGTTAGATCCTATATCGGCCAGCGCCTAGAGTCTGGTCAAGTACGTCGAGATAAGTGCGCTATAAAAATCCTCAATAATAAAAATAATAATAATAATAACTGCAACGTTCGAAGACCATCCATCCAAGTAATTGTGCTCCACATTGCTCAATAATGAGAAATTTTTTAAAAAGTCATCCTATCTATATACGCACTGACGTTGTGGCATCACATTATCTTGAGCGAATTTTACGTGAACTAGGATCTCGCAGATCTGTTTCATTCATTTCAAACTGTGGAAAGGAATTATAGAGTTTTAAGAGATTAATTAAATGACTGCATTAAAGATGATTTTCTAAGAGAAACGGACAGATTGTTCCAAATACTATGGCCCTGCCTGATAAGCTATAACAGAAAACACGTTCACTATATGACTTTGTACGCACAGATGGAACTGCAAACAGACGGATGTCAGAGGAAGAGCAAAGTTGGCTAGAAGGTATATACATGTGAACAAGGTCAGCGATATATTGAGGGGCAGTGACGTTGAGGACACTGAAGCAAAGGGACGAAACTTTATGCTGGATACCGTATGCTGGTTAATGTATGGATGTATTATTCTTTCGGTCTCCAGAGCGACTTACACGTCAGGGTATCGAAGGCGGGTCTAATTGGCGGCGGCGAAATTTATCTCGGTTCATTCTCGGCCCTGGAATGAAGAAAAAAAAAAAGGTAGGACGTCGATAAAGTAACGACTTCTTAAAAGCTGACACCCTCCCTGCTTGAAATTGACCCGACCAAGGTGATGGAGAAGGATGTGTATGTGTGGGGTTTTTTAAATTGTTTTTTTATTCTTCAAAATATATGTTTTCGCTGCCCCGGTTTCTCAGCTTTTTCTAGTTTAGTAGCCTAGTTTTTTAAAGCTTTGTTAATTCTCTCTTTCTCACTGACATCTTTAGTATAGTGGAGAGAGAGAGAGAAAGAGAGGGAGAGGGAGAGAGAGAGAGAGAGAGAGAGAGAGAGAGAGAGAGAGAGAGAGAGAGAGAGAGAGAGAGAGAGAGAGAGAGCGTTTCCTAATACTGGATGACTTGTGTTCCCAAAGTATCCGAGATAACACAATCTGCAGAACGTTTACTAGTAAGAAATGAACTAATCACTCTTGTGTTCCCAATCAAGCTTTCCCGTCAACGTTGACAGGATCACACTGCACCTTATACTTTGAATTAATTTATTTAATTTAAGGTCTGTACACATAGTGATTTTAGACCAATAAAAACATTTTTTTAAAATTATACTTTGAAGGTAAGATGAAAGAATAAGTACTTCAAAGCATAAGGCAATGTGATAAGCTTACTGTCAGACGTCAACGTTGGCACTGTGACGGTGGGTCTATTGTTGCTGGGCTCTGCACAATGGAATGCTATTACCCACTTGTCTTTCGTCTGTGTGAATCGGCTAGTTAATCGCCCGGTGACTAATCTTAATACATTTATAAGTTTAGCTCGGTCTGTGTTAGGATGGGTTTACAGAAATAGGGAGAAAATGGTAAAAGATTCACTGACACACTAGCTCTCACACGGCTATGAAACATAGGTAGTCCAGCCACTTGTTAACAGTAAATATCACACATTTATTTCCTCTACTCTATAAATAATCTTCTAATCACTATACTAACTTAAATGTCCAAATTCACTTCGAATAGTTCGCTCCTTGATAGGTCTATGCAGCTACAGTCCCATCCTTGGGCTAATAGTGCTTTCTGTACTACTGTTCAGTTTTCTGGAAGAGTGGACTATCGCACAGTCCTTCTAGAGCAGTTTTTGTGCATGGTTTCAATTGACTTAACTCTCTTGTAGATGAGCGGTGTTGTGTTGGGGTCTTCTCCTGGTTGGTAGACTGGGGCTATTGTAGCTCAGTGCTAGATGCTCCACTGCAGGCCGAATGTCAGGGTGGACTCTTACTGGTCTTCCTCCTGCCTCGGGCCAACGATGCCTGCTCGTCTGCAAAATATGAGATGAATTTCTGCAACACCTTGTTCACTAAGGGTGATATATATATATATATATATAAGCGATGAACAATCTTCTATGTCCGTGGTCCACTGGAATCTCCACTCTAATTCCTATACATATACACATCATGGATAAAATAAACACATGAAGAAATAATTAACAATATAAATATTCTACGCTACAGCCACTGGTCTGCAATAATACACATAGGAGAAATAACAGTGGGTCTGTAGGGCATACTTCATGGTAGCGAAACCGGTCGCGTGTCCGCCACGTGGTCAAGCAAAGTTTGATTAGCATTCAGAATTCTACACATGGCAAAACCTCACAAACATTATACAGCAATAATATCAATAAAGCGCGATGAAACAAAAGATAGATAATTTACGTTTTTGACAATGTCAGGCTGTGGCTAACAAGGTTGAATTGAATTTCACCCGTCCCTGCTTTAGTCTTCAGTTAGAGAGATCTGTCAGAGCATTACTCCTTCTCGCATGCGGTTCAGACAAAGCATGACCCTACTTAGCTGTGTGGTCAGCCAAAGCCCGTGAAATCTAGACTACAAGTGGCTCCCTCTGGCGGGTGTCCCTGGCCATACATCAGGTGAATGAGGTTACTGCCTAACTGAGCCAACGTTAGCGTACACATGCTTAGCCCACAATTGACTTGCGTCGTCTACTGTACATCGACTTTAATTTACAAAGGCTGGCAGGCTGAACTATTTAAGGCGAGAAGTCGTAGTGCTGGGTTAAACTGGTCCTCTTGCGACAGGCACTAAATCTTCATTGAGAACACAAGAGTTATCAGTTTATTTCTACAACTTACTAGTAACCGTTCTGCAGTTCATTTTCTTTCGGATACTTTAACTGTTCTCCCACGCACCAAACCAATATTCTTTCTTTTTTTTTAAATTATCCCTGTCTCGATGTTAAACTTTAGACAATTTCTTCAAAGCGCTGCTATAATCCTCGATCCATCGGTTATAGAGATGCATGTTGGACGCAGTGAGCCGGAAGTCTCCTTACACATCCATTTACAACCGAATTTGAGTTCTCCGATGGGAATTTCCTAAAATAGCTTTTTTTCACTTGTACCCTGGTTATGAAGAGTAGAGGAGAACGAGAAAGACTCCACAAGTGCCGAAGTACCTCATAGATTTCGCCGTAATCCTAACGTTTTAGCTTTAAATTTACAGTACGTTAATCACCGCATACATGGCTGAGTAGTGTGAGTAGGACTAGAAAATGGCTATTATTTGAAACGATAAACGATAAAATATAAAACTTTTAATGCACAGATCTGAATGGATTTTTTTTTGGCTGCATATTGTTTTCAGTTCTTCATGATTATTTCAGCTTGTGTGTGTGTGTTTGTGTTTTAAAATTTCGCTGTCCTTTAAGTTTTCTCCTTCTTTGCTTGGCTTGTGACCAATATGCAAAGTCCAAATAAGTCTGACACCTTTCTTTCCTTCTGATGTATATGTCTCAGACCGAATTTTACCCCCAAAAAATCTTATTTGGGATTTAGAAGAACTCCCAGATCGGCTTTCTTTTTCAAGATGATGCAATGGAGTCCACTTTTTTTTATTTTAAAAAAGTGCATTCGAGAACAATTGTAACTGCCTCTAACTTCCCTAACTATAATACCCACAGCCCCCATTTTCACTATCCCTGCAAAGTGTACTTGAAACCGTTATTACCAGTTGTATTGTCATTGTCGTCGCTTTCGGCATCAGTAGTGCTACCGCCACCAGTCTGATCATCATCATCATCATCATCATCATCATCATCATCATCATCATCATCATCATCATCATCATCACCCTCATCATCGCCATCATAACCATCATCATCATCATCTTCTTTTTCTTCTCCTTTTTCTTCTGCTTCTTCTTCGTCTTCATCATCATCTTCATCATCATCATCATCATCATCATCACCATTATCATCATGAGCTTGTAGACCTGCCATCGTCGTCGCATACCCTCTCCCAAGAATGTAATGCCAAAGCCGAACGTGCATTATTGTGTTTATCATACTGGAACTTTAGTTGTCCCAGATAGTATCCAGCAATAGTATTACAAAAATTGACGACTGTCGGATGTAAATAGTCCATCATACCAGCGGAAAGTAAAGGAAAAAAATGAAAATACTTTTTTTTTTCAAAGTACGTATGAAATAGAGATTAAATTGGCAAAAAAAAAAAAACAAGATCCAATTGAAGTTAAGGTATGACTACTTGCTTAAAATATTCAAACTTTTGTTTTGTGTGTGTGTCTAGAATTTACGAAAATTTGAATCTAAAACGTCGTGTACGTGCGTTCCTAGAACACAGACACAAGCGAACAACAACAACAACAACAACAACAACAACAACAACAACAACAACAACAACAACAAAACTGCAGGGGAGCGTGCCCAAAATGCGTTTTTGTGGATTAGCCTGCGGGAAACGATGCTGGGCCTGCAGTCTGAAGTGATGCTCATTGACTCCTCAGAGACCCCTCTGTTAATGATCAGGGATCTCAATGACTTTTTAAGCTGCTTAAGCATCCCTCGGAGAGCTCTCACCTCAATACTGTACATTACTAAACTCTTCTCGGATCATACTACCTAGTGTATGCGTTTGCACCAATTGTCCTCACGCTCCCTTTTAAATAAAGGAAGATGGATAGCGGGCGCGGTCTGGAGAAGGCAGGGTATGGGGAGGGAAGAGTGGGCAACAAAAGTGAAGAAAGGGGTGGGGGTGGCAGATGGGTAATAATATTAATATTACGGGAACTTATAACGCTCACATATCTCACCACAAGACGACTCGAGGCGCACTCATACACCTTCTATGGCATTAACAATTCGAACACACTGATATACACTTGCGCATAAATTACATGAAGATGACAAGGCAACATCGTCATCATCGTCATCATCATCATCGTCATCATCATCATCATCATCATCATCATCATCGTCGTCATCATTATTCTTTATCATTATCATCATCATGTAAGCAACATTGTACACATTAAAAGGACTTCAAACAAGATGGCAAGCCGTTCAAATGTATTTCGAGACACTCACGTCCACATAGCTGAAAAATAAGCATTTTCAAAAGTTTTATTTTTATTGGAAGGTGGTGTGACTCGGCTTCGTCTATATAACGAAGCATAAAGAAAAACATGGAATGGTAGGTCACTAACTGAACTATCTGCAAGCAAAACAAACCAACAAAAACTATCAAAATCGATGTTTAGATACTGAGCATAACGTGGTTGGCTTTTTTTTCAAAATGGTAAAGAACAATGACCTTGACCTTTGAGAAAGCAAATATGAATGATCTAACATGCTTAGCAGTAGTCAACATACCCGCAAAGTAAACATTCGTTCATTTAGTAGTTCTTGAGCTTCCTGCGGACCGACGAACGGATCGACAGACTGCCGACTGATTGACATTTGGCTCGTTCTGATTCCCCCGACTATTTCCAACAACAAAAATTAATAAAATAAAATAAGAAAGATAGATAGCGAGAACTTCAACAACTGACGATTTTATATGATTGATGAAAAGAGGGGTGAAAGCTTGGAAAAATACACGTTTTTATTTTGAGCATCTAGGTCAGTCGTTCCGTAAAATTATCCTTCCGGTGTTTATATTCTGAAAGACGGCAAGTGAACTACATAGAAGAACAAATTTCACAAACTTACATAAACACTGGGGAGACATTGGAAGTTTGACTGAATACTTGTTGTTGTTGTTGTCGTTATTTTAATTTAAAGTAAATAAACGAAACAGACAAACAAACAAATAAAAAAACATCAAATGAACAGACATATACTAACAGTTTCTCGAAGAATCAATCAATTCAGACAGACCAAAAAGGAAGTTTAGATATTATTTGAAGAGCCTGCGACTCAATGATTAGTGTATTTTGGTTTATTATTGATGACAGTGAGTTTATCAGAGATGTTCAATTTATTGCCACATTAAAAGACAATCTAGTGGGCATTCGTTGCTCAAACCGACCGCTAAACGTTAACCTTTTGGCTTCTTTTCCGTGTTATGCACATAAACAATTATGCTGTGTTTACACACAGTTGGCTGCGGTACTATATGTTGACAATAAATCTTGCGGCTATTAATAGAGACATAAATAAATGAATCATCGATTTATATTAAAACCATACTTTTGAAAGAGCTTGGTGTTTGGGGTTTAATCTTCTTTTTTATCAGTGAGGCAAGACTCACTGTCAGTTTGAACACAGTCTGTGATGCTGCAATGTGTCAAAGTTAGCTGCTTTGATGATAGTGGATTTTATAGACATTTTAAAACAGATTAGGCATGTCACTACTTTCCTCTGATCTAATTCATGACACTATCCTATCCTATAGGAAATGCACAGAAGTCTTCTATTGCACCTCATCTCGATGCTTTGTAGATCGTTGTAGATCTGCTGTGAGGGTCCATGTCTTGCAAGTGTTTAGGAAGATGGAGATGACAAGGGAGTGCAGCAGCCTTATCTTGGAATGTAGACTGAGGGTCTTGTCTTTCCAAACGGGCTTCAACCTTGTCAGGGCAGCAGTTGTTTGTGCGATCCTGGAGAGGACTTCCTGTCGGGACCCATTGTCTGATACAATGGCTTCTAAATATTTGAAGCTACATGTATGCACTGTGTCTCGCAATCACAATCACAATCTCGCAGATTGTTCTGAGGTTGAAAATCTGAGGTTGAAAAAACTGCTCCTAGAAAAGTGCGTGTTCATGACACACTCTTTAAAAAAAACTTGATACTAAAGGAATAAAGGTGATGCTGATGCGTCAATTTAAAACAAAATGATGCAACCCCCTTTTTTCACCTGCTACAGGACAAACTCTTAGTTTCGAAGTACACTAGAAAACTAGGAAATTTATTTAGCTGTAGGTGCCTCCAACGATGAGAACCAAGAAAAAACAAGATTGTAATCCATTCAAATGTATTTCCAGACACTCACACACATAGCCGAAAAATAAGCATTTTCAAATACAGCGCAAAACGTGTTCACCTTGACCTTTGAAAAAGTACAAATAGGAATGTTCTAGCTTTCTAAGCAGTCGCTAATACATCCGCAAAGTAACGATGACGAATTTCGGTTAAGTTATTCTTGAGATAAGGCAACAGTGTGTTTGAAACAAAAAATGAAATTCGGAGCAATCGACTGACCTACAGACCGACAACCGGATCGCTACTGACCGATACCCATGATTTGAAGTACCGGCATACCAAAACTCGACAAAATCGCTTTAGACGTTCTTGAGATACTGAGCAAAATGTGTTTAGCTACAATTAGACTACAATGACCTTGGCCTTGGCGGTATAGCAAATGTGATGGCACGGGAAGTAGGCCACTAATTTAGGTAATGGTGTTAAGATATTTGGTCAAAATCCGTTCAGTGGTCCTTGAGATATGGCTTCCAAAGGACCTACGGACAGACCGCCCGACAGACCACCATTTGGCTCATTCCGATTTCCATTTCAAAGTATTTCCAGGTAAGTCAGGAAATGCACATACACACACACACACACACACACACACACACACACACACACACACACGCACACACGCACACACACCCACCTACACACACACACACACACACACCAAAGTTCCAGTGTTTGTTTTGCCGGATTTGCCATTCCTATCATTTCCCCAGGGGCCTGGTTTATATTGCAAACTTCCACAAACTTCTGCAATGAAAATACATTTTCATATTAGCCAGCAGAAGCCGCTGCAGCACAACTGATTAAACGCAAACACTGATGTCCTTCAGCGACACAGAAAATCATTACAGAGGGACAAAAATAAACTCACACGCACACACACACACACACGCACACACACACCCTAACTCTAACGGAACATTCTTTTGACGTCAATATAACGAGATCCGTAAAAAAACAACAACCATACTTAGGCTCTCAAGTGTATGTCACAAGAACGCCGCCTAAACACACGTACATACACACACACACACACACACACACATGCCTGCACGCACACAAATGCATAAACGCGCATTTGAAACACATATATAACTTTTCTGAACGTAGGCAAAGGTAAAGGTAAAGGTGGTCCCATAGCCTTGTGGCCGTAGGGGAGCGTGATGTTGGATATCACCCTTATTTTGGGCCAGCGTAATGAGGGTGATGCCCATCTCTCTCCCTCGCTGCTTTACCTTCCCCACCCTTAAGAGAGTAGGTACTCAGTCACAGTTGAGTCAACTGGGGGCGTTGTTATTTGTCGCTTCACGGTTTGCGTTCACCCATCCAAATGCTAACCGCACTGGACGGTGCTTAACTTGCGACACAGTAGCGAGTGCTCCAACCACTGCGCTATCCGACACCCACTTTCTGAACGTCCTTTGATTATTAATAATACTAATAACGTCAAGAGAGCGCTAGTACAGAAAGCAGAAGACAAATCCTATTTGTTGAATGGAATGGGATGGATTTGAATTAAATGAACTGTGCTAACCCTTTGAACCCTATGAATGTGGTTGCTGGGCGCTGGTGGGAATTGGAACACAGCCTAAAGAACCAATGCAAAAACTCTCACTTGTGGCGCAAAATTATAATTATAATCTGCCTCTGCCACGTTTAGGACTACACGTACTAGCGAAAGAGACGCACCGTTATCCTCAAACCTCCGCCACAGACACATAAAAGAAGAGGGTACTATCCCATACAATTCTTCATTTCGTCAACCACTGTAATAACAAACCTCTGCGTTGTTGTTGTTGTTGCTGTTGTTGTTGTTGTTGTTGTTAATAAATCAATGCATCATTGTAACAGTTCAAGGCGACAGCTATAGGTGATGTATTTTGTGTAGATCAAAGAGTATCAGAAAAGTGTGACCAAGACTGCTGCGAGTGCATGCATGTGCGCCGAGAATCTTGTTTGCGCGTTGTACAAATTAAATGATGATGATGATGATGATGATGATGATGATGATGATGATGATGATGATGATGATGATGATGATGACGATGATGATGATGATGATTAATTAATTAATTAATTTATTTATTTATTTAGTAGTAGTAGTAGTAGTAGTAGTAGTAGTAGTAGTAGTAGTAGTAGTAGTAGTAGTAGTAGTAGTAGTAGTAGTAGTATGTCAGCTGATGTTTGTGGAAAGGTGCTATTCCAGGTTTTCTCTTCGACCTCTCGTCACCATCTTAATTCTATTTCTACTAACGGATTTGCAGAAAGTATACGTCGTAATCATTGAAGTAGTATGAAAATGCTATAAATACAAGAAAATATTTGTTTACACATTAAAAAAAAAAACTTTTTTCTGCTTGTGTGTTTGTATGTGTGTGTTTGCGTGTATGTGTGTGTGTGTGTGTGTGCAGACACCGTTTTAAGTACAATGCGTTACAAGTAATATGTGCATTATGTACTGGCAGTTTATATTTTTATTGATTTCGCTTTACTCTACATATAAGCCTAGTCAGAGTTAGTAAACTTATAGTAGCTCTAGTCTTAAAGGAACAGCTGCCACGCGTGTCAGCGCCCTTAAGAGGAACGTATTGAAAGGAAATTGGGGGGCGGGGGCCAATCATCGGCTTTTTGGTGGCTGGAAAACTAAGTTACTGGACAGCAGAAAGGGAGGACAGGCAGCTTTTAGAGCTCTTAGAGAGGGAACTGCTTTTCCTCCACCATACATGACTGACAAACAGGCACAACACTAGCTTTCACTACAGTATAGAACCAGACGTAGAGCTCTGACGCTCAGATGACTTCAGAGTTTATGGGACCTAGGCCTATAAGGGCTGAATGAATGGATGAAAGAAGGAACATGGAGGTTTAACATCTACACTAATAGGGGGGGAGGAGAGGGGGGGTCGGGAGAGGAGGTGAGAGAGGAGTGGGGAGGGGGGTAGTCTGGCAGCACAGTGGATAGTGACCTGGTTTCCTAGGCCGAAGGTCTCGGGGTTCGAATCCCGCGTTGGGCGAACATACGAGACTTAGGTACAAGACTTTTTCAGGACACCGAAGGGTTTTTTTCGGATACTCCGGTTTCCTCTCTCCCTTTCATAATGGTATTGGATGCGATCTTGTCTATTCCGACTTCTGTCACAGTGTTCTCTTCAGATCGCCGCGTTTTGAGTTCGATTGAAGAAATAGCGCGTAATGGCATCTTATATTATTATGACACTAACCATCGGCGACGATATGGGCAGATGGGAATAACCATCCCAGGTAATACAATACAATACAATACGATATGATACACTGCGATACAATACAATACGATACAATACAGTACAATACAAGACAATACAAAACAATAAAAATACAATACGATACAATACAATACAATGAGATACAATACAATACAATACGATACAATAAAAATACAATACGATACGATACAATACAATGAAATACAATACTATACAATACAATACGATACAATACGATACGATACAATACGATAAAATACAATACAATGAGATACAATACAATACAATACAATACAATACGATACAATAAAAATACGATACAATACAATACAATGAAATACAATACGATACAATACGATACAATACAATACAATTCGATACAATACGATACAATACAATACGATACAATACAATACGATACAATACAACACAATACGATACAATACAATACAATACAATACGATACAATACAACACAATACGATACAATACAATACTATACAGTACGATACGATGCAATACAATACAGTACGATACAATACAATACGATACAATACAATACAATACGATACAATACAATACAACACATCTTTATTACCTCAAAACAAATTTAAACAGGAGCGTAATCACAGTTTAAACCTTATACGTTAAAATTCTACAGCTACACACCTTCAAGATCATCCGCATTATATCACAAGCATCCCGTAAAATGAGCACTGAACCACCGAAGCAATCATACTGCTATAATGAACCACGTAACCTCTCTCTCTCTCTCTCTCTCTCTCTCTCTCTCTCTCTCTCTCTCTCTCTCTTCCCCATTTTCTTTCCTCCACCTGCTCCTGTTCATTCTTCCTATTATGTTCAGTCTAACCACACCCTTTCTCGTGGCCAAAGGGAACACTCTTCTTTTAAGATCAAAGCGTGTTTAAGTAACTAAATCTATAATGTACTTTCTCATAGCTTTTTTTGTTTCACAAGACAGATCTTCAGCCGAGCAAGCAAGACTCTTTATAGTATACTTGTAGTTTAGTACTATAGTAGTATATAGTATCCAGTATCATTATTATTATTATTATTATTATTATTATTATTATTATTATTATTATTATTATTATTATTATTATTATTATTATTATTACTATAATATCTAGACACACAGTATTATGAATACATTACATGATTATTGCTTTAGGTCCAGCGGACTCTTCCGAGCCAAATCAGGACCGGACAACCCCTGATCCGCATAAAAGATCTGCTGAAACAACCCTAGTGGTAACACTGAAAGCTCTCCACCAGCCAGTCACTTTAAAATAAAGACATCCCACGCAGGGGACGCTGAGGCTGTACTCTAATTTATCGAACCCCCGTTAACAAAAACTAAATAGAATACAAACATCAGTATAAATTATCAACAAAACATATACATATAAAATGCCTACATTGCTAAATAATAACATCATAGGAAGCCCTAGTGACCACCTGGCAGAAAGCGTCCAATAGTCCCAAGCTGATCCAACAGACCTCATACACAAATAAGGAGTCTTGTCCCGGAAGAGTTTTCAAGAAAAAAGGTAGATGACTGGTCTAGCGAAAAAGAAGATAGTATAGCAGATTGGTAGAACAGAGCAGGACTGAGAAAGAGCAAATGAGAAAGACAGCGACAGTGGGAATTTAAAAAGTGGGGATACTATTTATACTGAAACCCCCGGAACCCCAACGGGGGTTTATGAATACAATATACCTTAATTAAAGTTTACATTTCCACCCACTGAGAACAGAAAAAGATGGAATACGTTAGTTAAACGATCATCTGTGGTGCCCCAACGACCTTTGAGTTATGGGATAGGATAGGATAGGATAGGATTCCCACCGCCGTAATTCAGTTTTAGAGCGTTCAGCCTGGCACATCGACGACCCAGGTTAAAATCTCTTAGCAGGCAAGATAAAAATGTTAAATTTTGTTACTGTCCATCTTTGCTGTATGATTGCTCTGGTGGTTCAGTAGTTGATTTAGTTCCATACTCCCTTCTTCTGTCGCAATTGGTAGGTGTGGACGTTAAACTTCAGTTCATGGATGATGATGATGATGATGATGTGATCTTGTAAGGCGCCAAAAATCCATGTACGTAGTGTTCATGCTCTATGCGCACTAAGACGGTGATTCAGCCATATTAAAACAAGTAAGTTTTTAGTCCTTTCCTGAAGCTTGGCAGGGATGGAGCTTGCTTCAAGCTCAGGGGAAAGGAGTTCCACAGAGTGGGTGCAACATATTTGAAGGAGCGCATTCCAAGAGTCTTTTTGGTTGTGTTGCTTGTGCGCACACTGGGGGTTTCAAGTCTACACTGAGTCCCTGACCTGAGTTCGCGTCTGGGTTGGTAAGGGGAGACCAGTTCTGTGAGGTAGGTTGGAGCAGTGCTCGTGAAGCACTGATAGGCCAGTGCCAGGATTTTGTAGTCCAGTCTTTTTTCAACGGGCAGCCAATGAAGAGAACGAAGTCCAGGTGAAATGTGCTCATTCCTTTTTTGTTTTAGAACAATCCTTGCTGCAGTATTTTGAACAAGTTGTAGTCTCTGCAGTTGTGTTTTGGGTAGTCCCCAGAGGCAGCTGTTACAATAATCCAATCTAGAGAGGATGAGAGAAGTTGCAACTGATCTGGCTGTTCTAAGATTTAACAATGTGCGAAGACTGCTTAGCATTAGGATGTAAAAGTAGCATGTCCTCACGATGAAACTAACATGCGTTGACAAGGTTAGTCGGCTGTCAATGTACAAGCCTAGGTTTCGCACTACGTCAGATGGTGTGATCTTGGCATCTCCAATTTGTACAGAGTCGATGCTGGTTTTCGCTAGGTTGGTCTTAGACCCACACAGCAAAATCTCTGTCTTTAAGTCATTCAGTTTGAGCCTATTTGATGACATCCAGTTCTTGACTTCCTCACATTTATTTAATCAGTTTATAGTCCCCTCTCTTCCCGAAAAGGATTTTCAGAGAGGAGACTTTTTATACACAGCACATGTCACTGCCTCCTGTGCTGACTGTGCTGTAGGTCTGAATGCTGTGTAGAGTTCTGTGTCGTCGGCGAACATTTTTCGATTGAGGCCATGCCTTTCGACAACAGAGCCTAGCTGACAAGTGTAGATGCAGAACAGCAGAGGGCCCAGTACTGAGCCCTGAGGGACTCCACATGATAGTTCCATCTCTGGTGAGGATGCATGGTTGATTGTGACATACTGGGTTCTGTTTCGCAAGTATGATACAAACCAGTCCAATGCAGGCCCAGTCACTCCAACTTCAATGGATTTAAGCATAAATTGATACGCCTTGTCACACTATAAGCCCAGTCGAATCTGGACCACCGGGGATCAGTGTGCATTATTTAGAATAAAGTTCTTACAAGTAGCTGGCTTTGGTTAACAGAAAGATGCTTCATCAACCTGCTACTGGTCAGTATCGTGGAATGACAAGATCGGTTAAGGTAAAAAGGGTAAAGGTGGTCCCATAGCCTTGTGGCCATAGGGGAGCGTGATGTTGGAGATCACACTTATCTTGGGCCAGCGTTATGAGGGTGATGCCCATCTCTCTCCCTCGCTGCTTTACCTTCCCCACCCTTAAGAGAGTAGGTACTCAGTCACAGTTGAGTCAACTTGGGGCGTTGTTATTTGTCGCTTCACGGTTTGCGGTCACCCATCCAAGTGCTAACCGCTCTGGACGGTGCCTCACTTGCGACACAGTAGCAAGTGCTCCAACCACTGCGCTATCCGACACCCGGTTAAGTTGATGCGTTTTATTTAAAGTCTGTTCACTTTATATACTGATCTGAGGCATTTACTCATACAGAAACACATGCACATACACACACACATGCATACACAAATAGAGGCACTATTCTGTATACATAAATAAAAAGGGTTTCTTGACAAGATCATTAGTTAACGAAACATCAAGGTTAATTATTAGCATGGCTTAATAACAATCTCTTTCTCTCTCACACACACACAAACACACACACACAGAACAGGAGATACTGGATGAATCACCATATCCAACGCCGCAGGACAAATATGTATTCATAATATTCGTTTAACTTATTTAACCTTTTAACTCAGTTAGCCTTTTTTTTCCTCCGGTCCGCACCTAACAAGCTCATTCAAAGATACCGTTATTTATACATACATAATTCTAACTTAGTGGTTAATTAGTACTCTTCTAGTCCTGATTTGGCTCGGAAGAGTCCGCTGTACCTAAAGCAATAACCATGTAATGTAATGTAATTAGTACTCTTAGACTACAGCGCAGTGCTCGTATACTTTGCCATAACTATTTTGTACGTCGGTATGGTCTACAGACAATGCCTTATAATTAGCACACGTAACACCAACAAGAAGAAATGTTCGAATGAAGAATGAACATTGAGGTTAAACCTCTACACCCAACATTGGCGATATGGCAGACGAGTATAGCCATCCCATGGAACAAGGAGTAGGGACATAAATCAACACTGAACTACCAGAGCAATCATACTGCTAAAATGGTAAGTAAAAAAATTGCCTCTTTTTATTTCGCCCATCGCGGGATTCGAACCTTAGTCATCCGTGTGCCAGGCGAAAGCTCTACCACTTGATCTACGGCGGTGGGACAACAAATGTTTAATAAAATTAATCTTCCATTCATCTTCGCATCACAAGGCTGCATTCGTGCTTCCTATTTAGGGCAGGTTGTAAGATGGCTTTAAAAGCCTAAAACCTTTATAAACCTATAAAACTATCCAATGTTCACTGTTCTATTACGTTATTGATTTTAAGAGGAGCACCCACCCACATGTTAATTCCGTGCTATAATTCTCTTGAGACTGATAGTGCGCTAGAGAACTGATTGCTCGAATCTTTTGTTGTTATAGGATCTTCGAACTAGGGGTGTTTCGTAGCATAGGCTGCTGCAACCATTTCTTCCCATTAGAGGACGAGCCTGGATCTAATATTGTTGAGAACATGAAGAAATGAAGAACTGTGTCTTGTAACAATGATATGATTCTGAAACAAAAATACTTCAAGGTTAGCATAGGAGGAATTTTTTTTACATTAAAAACACGACATCTATTCAAGGCATTGAAATACATTTTTGTCAGCAATTGCATGTTATAGAAGTCTTTGATGGTTCGTCTCTGTCACGGACCGGTTTTATACTATTTCGGTCCGATGACTTTTTGGTGTATTGTAGTCTATTCCTGTGTGAAGACATAAATAATAGTTTTTTTTTTATTGAAAACTGAATGCTGATTGGCTGAGCTAGTCATGTGACGACTGGCCAATCACATTCAAACGTGTGGCAGTCTCTTCTGGTGTGTACCACAGTGTGGTTGTGTTTGTACTTCTGGCAGCTGCGTCTGCAGGTATATATTTATTGTTTATCATTGAAATATTGTATTATGAACATAATAATAATTTAACCATGATTATATTCTACTTATTGTGGAATAAGAATTAATAATAGATAATTTTGATATTAGTATGAAGGATGGATAAGGGGGGTGATGGAGATGGTGGATCGTTGTATATTTTTGAATAACGAATTGAAATTGGATTAGTATTTGATTTGAGGTTGAAACCTCAACTTGCAATGTATAGTATTATATTTATTTTTGGGAATGAAAGTAATTAGCGGCAAGAATGTAATAATAAGTTGTTATAATTAGTTTTACAATTTTAACGTATGTGTGAACTGTGTTCTACACATATGAGATTTGAATCATATGTTGCTGGTCTGGTCCTGTCACAGAGAGAGAGAAAAGGTATATGTGGTAATACAGAAAAGTCTATGTATCGAGATATTTAGTGGGGAAAAACTTGTATGTTTTCAGAAGTCTCCGGCTGAGGGGCCTCGAGGCAAAGAGAGAGAAAGAAGAAGAAGAAGAAGAAGAAGAAGAAGAAGAAGAAGAAGAAGAAGAAGAAGAAGAAGAAGAAGAAGAAGAAGAAGAAGAAGAAGAATGAGAGTAAGCAGAAGAAGAAGAGAAAGAGAAAGAGAATGAGAAAGAAGAAGTAAAGGAGAAGGAGAAGAAGTCGTGAAGAAGAAGAAGAAGAAGAAGAAGAAGAAGAAGAAGAAGAAGAAGAAGAAGAAGAAGAAGAAGAAGAAGAAGAAGAAGAAGAAGAAGAAGAAGAAGAAGAAGAAGAAGAAGAAGAAGAAGAAGAAGAAGAAGAGGATATCACAAGAGAAGAGCCAAAGAAGACGAGAAGGCGAAGAAGAGGGAGAAGAGGAAGGAGAAGAAGAAGGAGAAGAAGAAGGGGCCAGAGAAGAAGCCAAAGAAGAAGACGAAGAAGAAGACGAGAGAAGCAACCACGGCTACATCATGCAACCCCTGCTACATCATCAGCAGCAGCAACTGCTGCATCATCATCAGCAGCAGTAGCAACCGCTACCACATCAACATCATCAGCAGCAGCAACTGCTGCATCATCATCAGCAGCAGTAGCAACCGCTACCACATCATCATCATCAGCAGCAGCAGCAGCAGCAGCAGCAACCGCTACCCCAGCAGTAGCAGCAGCAACGGCGGCAGCGGCCACAACAGCAGCAGCGACAGCAACGATAGACAGGGGAGAAACCCCAGGAATAGATAGATAGAAAGGCCAAGGATAAGGAGAAGGAAGATAGTTTATAGATATAGACAGAGACAGAGGATTAAAAGGAAACAAAAGACAGACAGCGAATTCTGTCCTCCATGAGACTCTTGGTAACTCTCTCTGTCGACGGTGACCAGATCGATATTGGTTTATTGTGACTGGTGACATTTGGATTTTTCTGACTGAGAATTATTTGTGGGTTTGTGAGATCAGTGTACAATCTCCCGGATTATTTCCTCGGAACTTTATGTGTGTGATTTGTGAATGGTATATTTAATTCACGGATTATTTCTACAAAGTACGTGAGTACAAAACTATATATATATATACTTTCCTTATTATTGATTGGGTTGTATGTACTCGTATGAGCTTTGTTGATTATTGTTTATTTTTTTTCTGGTAATAGAAAGGGGGTGTGACGACAAAAGAATTCTTGAGAGTTAGGGAGTGTGAGACGGGAGAACACGCAGAATATTCACGCACGCATACACGCAATTCTTGATATAACCCCTTTTCGTTACAGTGGTGACCCTGAAACCCGTAGTTAGTTAGTGGGAGTTAGATTATTTAATTATCTTAGTGGGAGTTTATATTGTGGGAGTTAATTGAATAAGTATAAGTTGAACAGTAGAAGGGTTTTGTATAAATTTTGGGACACTAACTTTGGTGTGCTAGGAGTAAGTGTGTACTGTGTAACTGACTTGTTAAATTGTTGTTTTCATTTCTTTTTGGGTAGGATGCTAGTGTTTGTATAGATTATACCCCGTCTCCGATTCTTTCCTTACGGGTCTGATTCTTTGTATAGTTCTGGGATCAGAAAGGGCTTAGATTCATTTTTCTTCCTGTTGTATTTATATTTCTGATTCTAGTTCAGCTTTTCAGTATTGTTTTGTTTTCTTTCTATACTTATTAGGATCCTGTCTTGTATAGTTATAGTTGTCACATCCCTATTTTAGTTGTTGTAGGTGTTTAGGATTCATTTTTGGCATTTTAACGGAACTTCCGGTGTTTTCTAGCCGAAGTGGAACTTAGTTGTTTTTTCTATTGATTTCTTGTATTCTATTGTACCGATATTAGTTTAGAATTTTAGTTCTCTCTTTGTTGTGTTGTGATGTTGTCGTCGTTGTTTGTTATTTAGTATAGTGTTTCATTATTATTATTATTTGTTTTGTTTTGTTTTGTTTTCATTTCAAAGCAAATTACTTATAAAATTTCACTTGTCATAATTTAGGTTTAGACACTGGTAGTTGTTACAGTTATTAATTGTTGCATTTAGTGTGGTTTTCTGGTGATTGCTTGTACTTAGACTGAATATAATCTAAACATTGTTTTTCTTTTCTTTTTTGGTATGCTGTTTTGTAAACTTGAACTTGTTTTCATTTCGAAATAATCTTCGTTGGTCACACTTGTACTTGCATTGATTTCAAAATAATTTTATTGTGTTAACTTAAACTTGCTTGGATGTTGAAATAATTTTTCTTTTGTCACACGTAGCTTGCTTCGATTTTGGAATAATTTTCTTGTGTCAAACTTTAATTTGCTTTTGATTTTTGTAATATTTCTGGCCTTGTGAAACTTAAAAAAAAATTGTTAAACTGGTATCAAACCTAAAGTTAGTCGTTGACTTGTCACTCGCTTTGTCTTACTTTTAGTAATTTGCTTTTGAATTCAGCTGACCATGTCTTCGGTTGAGGAATATGATACTTTGTTTAATTCATTTCTGACTCAAGCCCAGAAGTTAGGTTTTTCTGACGAAAAGCTACAGCAGTACATTGAGCAATGTTTTCAGAGACATGATAGGGCTAAGGAAAGAGAACAGGAAAAGGTTTAAACAGGAACTGGAACGGGAAAAGGTTAAACAGGAACAGGAAAGAGAGGAAAAACGATTTCAATTAGAACAGGAAAAGGTTAAACAAGAGCAGGATGCTAAAAAGCAGGAAAGAGATGAAAAAAGGGAAGAACGGGAAAGAGAGGAAAGGAAATTGAAGATGGATTATCAGATGGAACTTGATAGACAAAGCCTTAAGCTAAAGGAAAAAGAGATTGAACTTCAGTTAAAGCAGGCTGAATTGCAGAGCGAGAACACTACCCCTAGGACCCCCCGTGGTTCTAACCCTTCGTTTCCGAAGTTGCCCCAACTACCTGTTTTCAAAGAAGATAGGGATGACATTGATTCTTTTTTGTACCGTTTTGAAGCGCATGCTAAAGCTCTTAATTATGATAGCAGTAAATGGGTTGTTTACTTAACTGCATTGCTACAAGGCCCGGCTTTAGCTGTGTATCATTCTTTGTCTGCTACCGGTACAGTTTCATACGATGATCTTAAGCAAGAACTTCTTAAGAAATTTCAGTGCACTGCAGATGGATTCAGAGAAAAATTCAGATCAGTTAGGCCTGAAGTGGGGGAAAGTTTTGTAACTTTTTCAAAGCGTTTTTCTCACTTGTTGGAAAGATGGATCCAACTGTCAGATTGTGAAAAGACTTTTGATGGACTATGGAATCTGATTTTGTGTGAGCAGTTTATTGCTTCTGTTTCGAGAGATCTCGCCGTGTTTTTGAAAGAAAGAAATTTGACAAAATTCGCGGCTTTGATAGACAGTGCTGAAGCATTTCGCATGGCTCACCCGGAAAAGAAACTGGCACGGAAGTCAGATGACTCGATTTTTGCATCCGCGTCTATTTCTCAGAATGTGCCCACTCAGAATCAAATTCGTGGGACGGGTCAAAGATGGAATAATTTCAGGGGATCGGGATTTCGTGGCTCTCCGCGTGGAAACTACCAACCCGCAGGTCCCATTCCGAATAGGGGCTTTGCACATCAGAACATGAATACGCAACGGGGTGCTCAAAACAATCAGGCTCCTCGTGGTCGTGGCAATACGTATTCGGGACCTGGTCCTCGTTTCGCAGGCAGACCTCCTCTTAACAGGGGACAGAATAGTCAGGGCATAGTTTGCTATTGTTGTGGGGGTGTAGGTCACATATCAACGTGGTGTCCTTATGCTGTTGGCAATTCTGCTGTTGCCCAAGCTTATCCAGAGTCTCAAGACAATCAAAATAACTTTCAGGAATATCAGGACTCCCCAGATGACACTCAGGTGCAGTCAGCTTTGGTCACTGAGGTCGTTTGCTCAGTTTGTAATGAAAACTGTGGTCATCTCAAGCTAGTATCAGGTACCGTAAATGGCTGTCACGTGGGGTTTATGGGCTCTGCACAATGGAATTATGGACCCTCACGTTTATTCGGTGGGAACTGCTAGTAAGTCACCCTATGAATTACTTTAATAAATTTATTTGTTTAGCTCGTTCTGTGTTAAGGTTGGGGTACAGAAATAGATAGAAAAAAGGTAAAAGAATACTGTCACACTAGCTTTCACACGGCTATGAATCATATGTAGTCCAGCCTTTTGATAACAGTTAAAATCACACATTTATTTCTTCTACTCTATACAAGGTTCTCTAAGTACTAATCTAACTTAAAAAGTCTCTTTCAATGCTAATAGTTCGATCGCTGATAGTCTATGCAGCTGTTCTATCTTCATCGGGCACTCGCTAGTATATCTCATGTAGATTTGGACTACTGTGGTCCGTTTTAGAGTTTCTGAATAGTTGGACTACTGTGGTCCTGTTCTGATCAGTTTAAGTGCACTTGGGATAACACACTTAACTGGCGGGTGGTGCGGTCGAAGTCCTTCTGTGAGGTAGCTTCTGGTCCACCTGTGTCGTTGTGTAGTTGGGTTCCCTGGCCACGCTGTGGGGTCTGACAGGGAGTTTTACCGGGTCGCTCGTCCCGACTTGTGCGGTAGAGGTTCCTCAACCAACTTGTTTCTGTGGAGTGGGGTTCACAGGATAGCTCGGGATAGCTCGGGATAGCTCGCCTGCCCGTCTGTAATATAAGAGACGAAATTCTGCACAACCCTGAATAATCGGTTTGTGCAGAGCGTCTCACTGAAAGCCAAGTAGCCCTCAGTGATAGCTCCACATCTCTATACATAAGCGACGAACATTCTGCTACTTCCGGGTTCCACTGGAATCTCACTCTAAATTCCTATACATACATAAATATCAAACGTGGCTAACTATACACATACAGAATTAATAATATTATAAACATTCAGTGGTACAGCCACTGGTCTGCAAACATACATATAAGTTAAACAACAGTGGTTCCGTATGGTATGCAACATGGCGGCGTAACCGGTCGTGTTTCGCCTCGTGGTAGGCTCTTCCACATGGTCACGCAAATTCGGATTAACAATTCACATTTATGCATAGCAAATTCTTCAAACATAATTTCAACAATACTACACATATATCACGATGAAACAGAAGGGTGTTCATTTACCTGTTAGACAAGTTCAGGCCCGTGTGACTTGATAGAATTCTACGATTCCTAAGTCCTGCTTCCTGGTCTAAGTGTAGAGAGATTTCTCTGCCAGCTTTCTAGCTGTTAACACTTCGGTGTATTCCTCCCAACTGACCAAAAATGTGTTAGGCTCGGACCCAGTCAAACTGGCTCGAACCGCTTTGCGTAAGCTCTCATTGGGTAAAATGTTCATATTCAAAACTCAAGTGCTGACGTCACTGCGCTGTGTGTGTGGCTCAGGCTCGCAGTGTGCTGTAATTTAATTGCTACTGTGTACTGTACTAACTCTCTACTGTTACAAAGGCTACACAATGCTAAATAGTCGATAGGCAGAGTTTAAACTAGCCAATTCGTGACAGGCTCCCTCAACTGAAAAAAGGCGATGACTACTGGATTCGACCTTTTTCTACTACAGAGCCTAGTTTAACACTGCACTATCCTAGGGTCCTATTTACAAACTAAGTAAGTTGCTCTACCTGAGCTGCAATGCTGTGCCAGGTAGCTATGGACACTAGTGACAGGGTATTACTGGGCGGGGACGAATTCTGGTGCTGTGGCCCTTAGTTGTGTTGGGTGGGCGACAGCTGCTGTGTCCTCCACGAGATGGCGACTGAGGTAGTCGGCTCCGTGGTTTTCTTTGCCGGGGATGTACTCGATTTGGAATGAGTACGCCTGAAGGGTGAGTGCCCATCGCATCAGGCGAGAGTTCAAAGACTTGGAGGCTGCCAGGAACGATAGTGGTTGGTGGTCCACCTGAACTGTGAAATGGGTCCCATACAGGTAGAGTTGAAACTTCTGTATGGCCCAGACTAGTCCAAGGCATTCTTTCTCCGACGTGGCGTAGTGGGTCTCGGCGGGTCTCAATTTTCTGCTGGCGTAGGCGACAGGGAATAGCGTCTCTGCATTCTTGGGGTCGCGCTGTAGCAGTACTGCTCCGAGTCCTAAGTCGCTTGCGTCGGTGCGAAGAACGAATGGCTGAGTCAAATCGGGTAGGTGGAGTACTGGCGCCGATGTCATTCTGTCCTTGAGTGTTTGGAAGGCTGTCTCGCATTCCGCTGTCCATACGACTTTGTCCGGGGCGATTTTCCGGGTTCCATTTGTCAGTGGTACGGCGATGCTGTTGTAGTTGTGGATGAGCTTCTTCCGCGATGGCGATGGCCATCCATGTGTGTGTGCCGGGGGTCGCTGGTCGGTCCGTGTATTTCTTGAGGAGATTGATGTGGTGGTATCGGGCTCTCCCGTTCCCCTCTACTTGGTAGACTGTCTTGGATTTCTTGGCAGTCACCCGGTACGGTCCTCTCCAAGCGATGTCCAGCTTGTTGGTTCCACTTGGAAGTAAGAGTAGCACTTGATCGCCGACTTGCAGTTCTCTGTCCTTCGCGTGGCGGTTGTAGTACTTCGCCTGACGGGCTCTTGCCTTCTTCAGTGCTTCACCAGCTTTCTTCCACGTTGCTTTGAGGGTTTCCTGCAGGTCTGCGACGTACTTGGTGGCACCTCTGGGTGTGTCGTCTATCTTGGCTTCCGTCCAACTTCTGCGTAGGGCTTCTAGCGGTCCTGCTAGAGGTCTGCCGAATAGCAATGTTGACGGGGTGTAGCCTGTGGCTGCATGGGGCGTTTCTCGGTATGCGAACAGTGCCGCATTCACGTAGGTGTCCCACGCTTCTGGATTGTCGTCGGCGACTTTCCTGAGTATGGTGAGAAGGGTTCCATTCAGTCTTTCTACTTGTCCGTTGCTGGCGGGGTGGTATGGTGGTGTGCGAATGTGATGGACTTGTATCAACTCGAACACGTCTTGCATCAGGCGGCCGGTGAACTGAGATCCGTTGTCCGTTCTAATGCTGTCCGGGAATCCGACTCTGGTAAAGATGGCGATGAGTGCATCTGCAATCTTCTTGGTGTCGATCGCTGGCAACGGGACTGCTTCGCACCACATCGTACATGCGTCGACGAGTGTGAGTAGAAATCTGTTCCGCTTCTTGGTCATGGGCAGTGGTCCTACTATGTCTACTGAGACTTGCTGGAATGGCACGCCGACTACTACTGATGGTCCTAAGGTAACTGGTACGGTGTGATGTCGCGGGGAATATCGTTGACATTGGTGGCAAGATTTCACGTAGCGCTTGACATCCTCCGTGATTCCTGGCCAATAGTAGTGTGCGCTGATTCTCTGCACTGTGGCTCCAATTCCCATGTGTCCGCTGAGTGGCATGCTGTGGCCTAATTCTAGTACTTGGGCTCGAAGGGTGGCTGGTAGTACTAGTTGGGTGTGATCTCCATCTCCTTGTCGATGTAGAACTCCCTGTTCCATGTAGAAGTCTCCCTTGTGCGGGGGTGTGTGCGCCTTGGGTAGCTTCTGGAAGCACTTCGCTATCGAGGTGTCTTCTTTCTGTGCTGTTTTGATCTCTTCGAGTCCTGGATTCGGAGCGAACTCGGGCTGGGGTGGTTGGGTTTTAGCTTGGGCCCTGGTTTGCACTGCAGCTATCTCTACAGTTTTTGGGGGCGTGCCTAAGAACACATACCTACAACCTAGCACTAGATCATACAGGGGTTTCTGTAAAACAGCTGCTTGGATTCGTCCTGTGACGTACCTACTCTCTACTTCTATCCATGCTATTGGGCAAGTAGTTGTCGGTTTCGTCAAGTCTGCTCCTTGTAAGTCGACTGTCTTGTCGGTCAAGTCCGCGCGCGATACAAGAGATTCGCTAACTATCGCGTCGTAAGATAGACCTGTGTCATACAGACAGTTCGCTTCTTTTCCGTTGACCTTGACCGTGTCTGTCACCGAGGGGTGATCTCCGATTGTGTGTGGCTTGTTACCGCTACTTTGAGTTAGAACTCTGTGCGCTGGCCGGCTTTCGCGCTCTTCCCTACGTTGTGCGGCCAACTTGAAACATTCTGCGGTGGAGTGATTGTTTCTGTTGCAGAACGAACAATACCGTCTCTGTTCTGCGGGACCTCTTTTCCCGAATTCCGTGTTGGGTCCTTTATTTTGCCCAGGTCTGGGGTTATTCGGCTTATTCGCGGTGCGCTCTTCTCGGTTAGGGCTTCGTTTCTGTGCCTCTTTCCCGTTAGGCTTTAGGTCTCGCCTGAAGCTCTTGGCTTCTCCGTGTGCGGCCACGTACCTATCTGCGACCTTGACCAGATCTTCTAGTCTTTCCGCGCCCTGCTCTACTGAGAAGGTTCTCAGCTCGGGGGTCATGGTTTCCCGTAGCTGTTCCCATACTAACAGTTCTGTCAGTCCATCATACGTCTTAGCCGTGGCTGACTGGCTAATCCACTTATCCAGCGTTGTGGACAACCGATCCGCGAACTGCGCATAGCTCTCTCCTTTCACTCTCCGATTGGTGCGGAACTTTTGCCGGTAGCATTCTCCTGTCAGTTCGAATCCCGTTAGGAGTGCCTCTTTTACTTTGTGATAGTCAGTCACTCTGTCAGTCGGTAGCTTACTGTAGATGTCATAAGCCTTTCCTCTAAGTCCTTGACTAAGCTTGAAAGACCAATGAGTGGGATCTAGTTTATACTCTGTTGCTAGGCGCTCAAACCTAGTCAGATAGAGATCTAGACCTTCTTCTCTCTCATTGAATGTTCCCAGTGGAAATGACATTCCTTGTACAGGGTTGGATGCTACCTCTAGCTGATC
Organism: Oncomelania hupensis; assembly: GCA_036898135.1. NCBI lineage: Eukaryota > Metazoa > Mollusca > Gastropoda > Littorinimorpha > Pomatiopsidae > Oncomelania > Oncomelania hupensis. Next base: position 45,766,724 of record CM072518.1, on the reverse strand, counting down.
TGAGTGGGAAGGGGTTGAGGAAGAACTTGAAGCTCCTGATCCCAATCTTCTTAGCTCTAACTCATGCTGTCTTTCTTTTTCCTTTTCTTCCCTCTCTTTTTCTTTCTCTGCCCTCTCTTTTTCTTTTTCTGCCCTCTCATACTCCCATCTCCTAACTTCTGCTTCTCTCTCTGCTGCTAATGCTGCCTTCTTCTGTTCTCCTTCTAATTCTAGTTTCTTCTGCTCTGCTTCTAATTTCTTTTGCTCTGCTTCTAATTCTGCTTTTCTCTGATCTGCTTCGAGTTTCTTCTGTTCTGCTTCTAATGCTAGTTTCTTCTGCTCTGCTTCTAAGGCTAGTTTCTTCGCCTCCCTTTCTGCTGCTCTCTCTGCCTTAGCCTCCTGTTTCTCTACCTCTGCATTTATATACGCAATTAGGTCCGCCCCTGCTAAGTGTAAAGCTTCTCCCAATTCCTTGAAACGCAATCTCAAGGCCACTGGGTCCGACATTGCCAAACGTGTCTATGAACACCCTCTGAATCACGTGGAATACCAAAACACTAGCAATATTGCAAGTCAATAAAAACAATGCAAAGACAATCAAATTCGTAATCAATAATAGAATAAAACAAGAGTCAAATGGCATACAACAGTTATTTAAGCAAAACCTGCAAAAGAACAATGCAACATACAGACACAAAAATATTTGAAGCAACAAAGTTTTTAACTAAAGAATAGTGCACCCAAACTGAGTCAATGTTACCACTATTCTAAGTTATTCTACTACTCCTACTGTTATCTAATTTTATTGTACTTAGATCCGTTTATACCCAATTCCTATTATACACAGATCCTGGCTGGCTCGCCAATTAAAGTGTCACGTGGGGTTTATGGGCTCTGCACAATGGAATTATGGACCCTCACGTTTATTCGGTGGGAACTGCTAGTAAGTCACCCTATGAATTACTTTAATAAATTTATTTGTTTAGCTCGTTCTGTGTTAAGGTTGGGGTACAGAAATAGATAGAAAAAAGGTAAAAGAATACTGTCACACTAGCTTTCACACGGCTATGAATCATATGTAGTCCAGCCTTTTGATAACAGTTAAAATCACACATTTATTTCTTCTACTCTATACAAGGTTCTCTAAGTACTAATCTAACTTAAAAAGTCTCTTTCAATGCTAATAGTTCGATCGCTGATAGTCTATGCAGCTGTTCTATCTTCATCGGGCACTCGCTAGTATATCTCATGTAGATTTGGACTACTGTGGTCCGTTTTAGAGTTTCTGAATAGTTGGACTACTGTGGTCCTGTTCTGATCAGTTTAAGTGCACTTGGGATAACACACTTAACTGGCGGGTGGTGCGGTCGAAGTCCTTCTGTGAGGTAGCTTCTGGTCCACCTGTGTCGTTGTGTAGTTGGGTTCCCTGGCCACGCTGTGGGGTCTGACAGGGAGTTTTACCGGGTCGCTCGTCCCGACTTGTGCGGTAGAGGTTCCTCAACCAACTTGTTTCTGTGGAGTGGGGTTCACAGGATAGCTCGGGATAGCTCGGGATAGCTCGCCTGCCCGTCTGTAATATAAGAGACGAAATTCTGCACAACCCTGAATAATCGGTTTGTGCAGAGCGTCTCACTGAAAGCCAAGTAGCCCTCAGTGATAGCTCCACATCTCTATACATAAGCGACGAACATTCTGCTACTTCCGGGTTCCACTGGAATCTCACTCTAAATTCCTATACATACATAAATATCAAACGTGGCTAACTATACACATACAGAATTAATAATATTATAAACATTCAGTGGTACAGCCACTGGTCTGCAAACATACATATAAGTTAAACAACAGTGGTTCCGTATGGTATGCAACATGGCGGCGTAACCGGTCGTGTTTCGCCTCGTGGTAGGCTCTTCCACATGGTCACGCAAATTCGGATTAACAATTCACATTTATGCATAGCAAATTCTTCAAACATAATTTCAACAATACTACACATATATCACGATGAAACAGAAGGGTGTTCATTTACCTGTTAGACAAGTTCAGGCCCGTGTGACTTGATAGAATTCTACGATTCCTAAGTCCTGCTTCCTGGTCTAAGTGTAGAGAGATTTCTCTGCCAGCTTTCTAGCTGTTAACACTTCGGTGTATTCCTCCCAACTGACCAAAAATGTGTTAGGCTCGGACCCAGTCAAACTGGCTCGAACCGCTTTGCGTAAGCTCTCATTGGGTAAAATGTTCATATTCAAAACTCAAGTGCTGACGTCACTGCGCTGTGTGTGTGGCTCAGGCTCGCAGTGTGCTGTAATTTAATTGCTACTGTGTACTGTACTAACTCTCTACTGTTACAAAGGCTACACAATGCTAAATAGTCGATAGGCAGAGTTTAAACTAGCCAATTCGTGACAATGGCCTCAAAGCAAGTGTGCTCAGAGATACGGGTGCTACCATCTGTGGCGTTCGCAAGAGACTGGTTTCGGACGATCAGTACACTGGCGAAGAGTGTAAATGTTGGTCATTCGGTGGAAACATTGAAGAATTTCCGTTGGCCAAAGTGTCTGTCGACACTCCATTTTTCTCTGGCACTATTTTGTGTTGTGTTATTGATCAACCAGTGGCTGATTTGATATTAGGGAACTTGCCAGGTGTGTCTGACCCTCTCTCGGTTGCTACCACACTCATCCAGGATCAAGGTCATACTTGTTGTGTTACGACTCGTGCCCAAGGCAAGAGACAAGATATCCCAAAGAAACCTCTGAGTTCGGTCACACAAGACTTGAATGTATCGCCATCAGATTTTGCTCGGTTGCAGAAGCAGGATGATAGTCTATCACCCTTGTTTGATCTTTCTAAGTCAGGTCAAATTCAAACAATAGGATCAGCATCAGTTTCCTACTTCGTTCAGAATGGGATTTTGCATAGGCACTATGAAAACAGCAAAAGGACGTTAGACCAGTTAGTAGTCCCCACTACTCTAAGATCCTCAGTTCTTGTCACAGCCCACGATACGATCATGGCTGGTCATTGTGGCATCCGTAGAACAACAGACAGAATACTATCAGAATTTTTTTGGCCAGGGGTGTCCGCTGACACAAAAAGATACGTTAAAACGTGTGACATTTGCCAGAAGACATCTTCAAAAGGTCGAATTCCACCAGTTCCTTTGGAAAAGATGCCGACTATCTCAGAACCATTCAAACGGGTTGCCGTTGATTTGGTAGGACCGATTTCTCCACCGTCTGAGGAGGGTCACAGATACATACTCAGCATCATTGATATAGCCACACGGTACCCTGAAGCTATTCCGCTCAAACACATTGATTCGGTTTCGGTCGGTGAAGCACTGTTTTCCGTTTTCTCGCGCATGGGATGTCCACAAGAAATTTTGTCTGACTGTGGTACTCAGTTCAACTCGGATCTCATGCGTGGAATCCACCATTTGCTATCGATCAAGGCCATTCATACGTCGCCATATCACGCACAAGCTAATGGCTGTGTTGAACGTTTTCATGGGACGTTGAAACCGATGTTGAAGAAGCTCATTCAAAAACAACCAAAAGCATGGCATCGGTATTTGCCCGCGGTACTTTTCGCGTGTCGAGAACTTCCTAGTGAGAGCACTGGATTCTCACCATTTGAACTTTTGTTTGGTCGTCGCGCTCGCGGACCCATTCAACTACTTGCGAATACTTGGTCACAAGGTTCTCAAAATGAAGATGCAAAGACTCTGTACAAGTATGTGTTTGATCTCAAAAACAAGATCCTGGAATCTTGTGAGCTGGCTCAAGAAAACATAAAGAAAGCTGAAGCCAAAAACAAGCACTATCATGATAGGAAGGCAAAGCCTCGGTCTTTCAAGGAAGATGACGAAGTCCTGTTGTTGCTGCCTACGGATTCAAATAAATTGCTCATGCAGTGGAAAGGTCCTTTCCGAGTTAGCAAAGCTATGCACCCGGACTATCAGATTGTCATCAACGGAAAGACAAAAGTTTTCCATGCGAATCTTTTGAAAAAGTACCTTAGGCGTCAACCAACTGCTCAGATTGCACTAGAGGTAACTAATTCTGATGATTTTTGTTTAATCAAAAGTGCTATCAAAGTTCACGCTACTAATGTAGGTCAGTCGCCCAACGTGCCTTGGAACGTTATCCAACCATGGGATGATGAGCTGCGCGGTGCTGATGCCGTTGCTCAAAGCCTGCCTCATGTCACACCAGTTTTTACAGAATCGGTCCACATATCATCCGTGGCCGTCATTTCAGCAGAGGCTGATTCAGATAATATCATCAGCTTTGTTGATTATTGTTTTTTTTTTTTCTGGTAATAGAAAGGGGGTGTGACGACAAAAGAATTCTTGAGAGTTAGGGAGTGTGAGACGGGAGAACACGCAGAATATTCACGCACGCATACACGCAATTCTTGATATAACCCCTTTTCGTTACAGTCTCTCTCTCTCTCTCTCTCTCTCTCTCTCTCTCTCTCTCTCTCTCTCTCTCTCTCTCTTTCTCTCTCTCTCTCTCTCTCTCTCTCTCTCTCTCTCTCTCTCTCTCTCTCTCTCTCCTGGCTGTCTGTCCGTCTCTCTCTCTCTTCCTCTCGCTCTCTCTCTCTCACTCAAACAAATCATCGGCTTCAACCACTGTTCAAGTCTATTCTAACATTCACTATTTTTGAAGCGTCAATGTTGTAATTTGAATTTTGCCCTGAAGCTTGGAAATACAGGACCATCAGTCTACATTCCAAGGTAAGGCTGCTGCGCTCCCTTGTCATCTCCATCTCCATCTTCCTATACGCTTCCGAAACATGGACCCTCACAGCAGATCTACAACGAAGAATACAAAGCATGGAGATGAGGTGCTACAGAAGACTTCGAGCACTTCCTATACCCAGCACATCACCAACGACGAAGTCCGACAGACCATCACACAAGCCATTGGACAACACGATGACATGCTCACAGTGGTGAAGAAACGGAAACCCCGATGGTATGGCCAGGTCACAAGGGCATCAGGCCTTGCAAAAACCATCCTGCAAGGCACGGTGCAAGGAGGTAGCAGAAGAAGGAAACATAAAAAGAGGTGGGAGGACAACATTTGAGAATGGACTGGTTTGACACTGAACGAAGCATTTAGGGTTGCTGATAACAGAGAAAGATGGAGTACGCTGGTTAAACGATCATCTGTGGTGCCCCAACGACCTTTGAGCTACGGGATATGATAGGATAGGAAGCTAATTGTGAGAAAACCATTTCATCCTGATAAAATGAAACTACAATTCTGCATCGATGCATTTAGAATGATTCGCGCAACTTTTCAAAGACTTTTCTGGATTGCAAAAGCCATTCATTCTTGTTTTGGAGAAAAAATGCATTCACTTCTCTCCAAAACTTTCAACGCACAGTAGTTAGACAAAGGTTTAGTTGTTCAGTTGTTCAATTCTCTCCCTTTCACTTTAAAAGTTACCTTCGTTTCCTATTTCATATTCCTATTCTATCGCGTAACTCGAAGGTCGTTGGGGCACCACAGATGATCGTTTAACCAGCGTACCCCATCTTCCTCTGTTCTCAGCAACTCTCATGGCCTCGCTCAGTGTCAAGCCAGTCCATTCTCGAATGTTGTCCTCCCACCTCTTTTTATGTCTCCCTCTTCTTCTGCCTCCTTGCACCGTGCCTTGCAGGATGGTCTTTGCAAGGCTTGATGCTCTGGAGACGTGGACATACCATCGGAGTTTCAGTTTCTTCACTACTGTGAGCATGTCATCGTGGCTTGTGTGATGGTTTGTTGCACTTCGTTGTTGATGATTTGCTGGGTATAGGACATGCCCAGAAGTCTTCTGTAGCACCGCATCTCCATGCTTTGTATTCTTCGTTGTAGATCTGCTGTCAGGGCGCATGTTTCCCAAGCGTATGCTGAAGCAAAATTGAGAAGTCTACGCATAAAGTAGGATTTCGAAAGACCTTGTCCTGATAACTTTAGAAAAGTGTAAGTAACTAGACTTTCCAATAAGCAGTAATTCGAGTCTCTCTCTCTCTCTCTCTCTCTCTCTCTCTCTCTCTCTCTCTCTCTCTCTCTTTCATGTACAAACATACCATCCGCACCAAAAACTGCTGGAAGGGGAGGAGGAGGAGAAGAAGAAAAGAAAGAGGAGGAGAAGGTGGAAGAAGAAGAAGAAGAAGAAGAAGAAGAAGAAGAAGAAGAAGAAGAAGAAGAAGAAGAAGAAGAAGAAGAAGAAGAAGAAGAAGAAGAAGAAGGAGGAGGAGGAGGAGGAGGAGGAGAAGAAGAAGAAGAAGAAGAAGAAGAAGAAGAAGAAGAAGAAGAAGAAGAAGAAGAAGAAGAAGAAGAAGAAGAAGAATGACAAGGATAACAAGAAGAAGAAGAAGAAGAAGAAGAAGATGATGATGATGATGATGATGATGATGAAGATGATGATGATGATGATGATGATGATGATGATGATGATGATGATGATGATGATGATGATGATGATGATGAAGAAGAAGAAGAAGAAGAAGAAGAAGAAGAAGAAGAAGAAGAAGAAGAAGAGCATCTCTCTATGAGCAAGGTGATTTCATTAAGAAACGTGCTGTGCATACGGTGTCTTCAATAAGACGTCTTAAGAGTAAAGTACACAGCCCAAAAGCATTTCAATGAGTTTGACCTAGAGCTCTTTTCGCACACTGCACCCACGCCGAGCGAATTTGATGGAGCTTTCAAACTTGAAAATGAGTCTCAGGTCTTGTCTAGATAAAATTAGTGAATGTGAGAACTGGAAAATGTCGATAACAGTGTTCGCACTTCCTGTGAGATCAAGGACTGTTGAAAGAACATTAACAGGTCGTCAGTACCATCCCACACTCAAAGCACCTAGTCTTCAATTTCTCGTGATAGTAAAATATTACGAAGAAAAGACTGTTGACCATATAAGCCAGTAGTGTAAACATCCAGAATGCGCGTGAATGCACACGCACAAATAAACAGGAGACATTCAGGGTGTTCCAAAAGTCTTGGGCACATTTTGACATTGAATATTTCCGAAACTATTAAGGATATAAAAACGCATCTAGTAAATTCAGAAAGCTTGTAATCTCAATTTTTACATGGAACGTTCAAAGATGTTCAATGTGAGCACCATTGGTCAAACGACACACATCAAGCCGATAGTCAAATTCTTGCCAAACGCGTCCCAGCATTTTCTGGTTGAGTGAACACCATTAATGGGTCTGAAAAGAAATAAAAAAAATCAACAGCTTTACAAAAAACTTAATGTAATTAGCTTTAAAATGGCACAATTTTGTCTTACTACCATTCATAGTAATTGATATATGGGGACTTCAAATGTGCCCAAGACGTTTGGAACACCCTGTATAATTTCTTTCTTTTTTTTCTTTTCTGACGTAAAGATTCACGCATTTGGTAGGATCAAATTGACGTTCTCTTGGTGAAATATATGTAGTAGCATGTTCTGACCAAATTCAGCCGGTTCTCAATATCACAAGATTGATTTATTTTGTGTATTTTGTAAATTTAAAACGATATTTTAACCGACTGTGGCCGGTTACAGCATTTGATGTGTAAATACGCCAACAGAAAACAAAATAACACCATATATAGGCTTATGTTGCCGAGCGGAGTATTTGTCTCCCGTCTCTCGGCCACGACCTTGAGAACACGACCCGAGCTGTTATTTTATTTATCCATCATAAGAAAGAAATAAAAATATTTGCCCTTACACGGCAGGGATGCGTGTTGGTAGTAAACACGGTTGCCGACTACTAATCCCGCTCACCACCAAAAGAAGAAGGAGAATGGTCAGCCGGGGAGAACAAATGTTGTGTCGCCTTGTGCTGCATAACCCAATGGCCACACCAAAGGATTCTGCACAGCATGAGCCACCCAAGGCTAGTCTAACCAAAGAGCTTAATGATACTGAACTTGGTACAGAACCGCGAGACGAAAGGTACGAGTTATGCTCCCTTGTCGACATGCTGAAAATGGCTCGTGGCAGAAAGTCAAAAGGCGACCGAGTGAAACAGGGCGGTGACTTTTGCACAGCCATCAATTGCCATAATGCCAGATACAAGAAAGGTTGTGTTGGCAAGTCCTTTTTCACATTTCCAAGAGACAAAGAAAGGTAAATTGCAATTGAAAAACTCGGAGAGCGGCTTGAATGATTCATGTTATACCTATGTGCTAAATCCAAAACTGTTTGCTTGCTGACAGTTTACGTTCAACAGATCGCTCACTGTTTACGTTATTGCTAGGTTGTTTGACTATATTTGTGCTTATATTTCAAAAGTAGATGTCAGATTGGTAGTTTGGCTTCGTCAAACTGCTTATGTTAACAAGTTAAATTAGACAAAGTCTGTTTTCTCCTCGTGATCAAATACTGTGCAAGATAACCCCTTACCTAGGCCAAAAGTGGTCCTTGATCTGTTGTAATCCCTTTTCGTTTGAGTGTAAATGGGAAAAAAAAGTAATGTAGAAACTCAGTCCTTGTTCTGATCTGTGAATTTCTGCGCATTAGATCTATATTGCGTGGAATGTTGTAGTCTAGGTTCTGATTGTTCTGTCTGATTAATTAATTATTTTCCATAAAGTGACTGATGTTATTAAGCCAGTGATGTGGGAGGTGAGAGGGTTGGGGGGTAGGGGGACACCAGATATAAATTAAATTCACACTATTAGTGAAACATTTTGTTATTGTGCTTTATTGTTATTAATTGATTGAATGACAGAGCTCTCTCTTCCCCCACCCCCCCTCTCTCTCACTCTCTCTCTCTCTCTCTCTCTCTCTCTCTCTCACGATTACGGATTTACACAGTTTCGGATAAATGAAACAGTCTGTCATGCATATTTTAATTTTAAAATATCTGTCGTTGATTAAAAAATTAATAATAAATTCCAGGGCAGAAAACGAACCTATGACATACACACAATAAGCAGCATAAAAGCACCTAATAAATGTCAATAAGTAAACATATTAAAAAAAAGACAGCGGTAGCGGAATGTTAATAATAATGATGGTTAAAAGTTTGGTTTTTGCTAACGTTGCCATAAAAATGTTCTTTTACAATGGCATAGGCTCAATAAGTTACCACGCACAGATCATTCATATAGCAGATGATGAAATATAGCCAGCCCGAGCAAAGGGAAATAATCCGTGAGAGCGTCTCGCATTTTTGTATATGACATAATGGAAGTTCCCCCTCTTTCCGTAATAAGCTCTTTGGTCTAACCAAGAAATGCAAGGTAGACAACTTCCCTCCCGATCTTGAACCAGTCGCCTCCCATTCCGCCACAGACTTGTAGCCGAGCGGAGTATTTGACTCCCGTCTCTCGGCCACCAACCTTGAGAACACGGCCCAACCCGAGCTGTTATTTTCATTTTATCCCTCATAAAAGGGGCATAAAAATATTTGCCCTGCAAGGCGGTTATGCATGTTGATAGTTAACCGGATTGCCGGCTACTAGTGTCACGACACTCTTCTACACGTCGCTGCCACCGACTTGCATAAAATGCCTGCCGTCAATGTAGTCCTGCTCACCACCAAAAGCAGAAGACGAATGGTCAGCCGGGCGGAACAAATGTCGTGTCGCCTTATCCTGCATAATCTAATGGCCACACCAAAGGATTCTGCACAGCAGGAGCCACCCAAGGCTAGTCTACCCAAAAAAATGTAAGGTAAACAACTTCTCTCCCAAGCTTGAACCACGCCACATATATATTCATACATTTTTTATATCTTCAATTCGGCGAAACTAATTTTTTTAATCTAAGCGTCGCGTCCAAGCTCTTGAATTTAAGGTCGTCTTGCTGCTGGTGGTGGTGGTGGTGGTGCTGGTGGTGGGTGGCGTATCCTCCTCATGGCCTGGAAAGGTTCGTGGAGGTTGAACAACTTTATTTTCGAGGTTCTCAGATCCCGAACCTGGGTTTATGAACCTTTGTTAATTTTGGGGGGGGGGGGGGGGGTCTAAAAGGTTCAGAAACCTAGGTTCGGGATCTGAAAACCTCGAAAAAAAGGTTTTTGAACCTCCACGATCTTTCATTTAAGACATGCCATTAGAATGCAGGCACTGTCATACAAAAACAACCCCAGCACTAGAGCGTGACCGCCAAACCTCGACGATGAGGTGCTATCAAAGAGTGTATGAACAATAAGAGGCGGAACTCTTTAATTAGACCTATATGGAGGCTGTCCGATTGCCTCCCTTGGCTGTTACTTGCTATAATGAAATAGCACTATAGTGAGACATGTAAACTAGGGGGTGAAAAAAACGTATCAGATGAAGCAACCCAAGCTTGAAAATGTTGTATGGAATTTGTTGTTGATGTCTTTAGCACCCCCTCCCCCCAAAAACAAACAAACAAACAAATAAACAAACAAACAAAAACAACAACACAAAACAACCATATCTCGCCCTAGCCCCAAATTTATTTCCAATTAATTGATGTTAAACAATTATCTATCTTTCTGTGATTGGGTTTCTTAGGCTGGTGCAAGTGAATGTAAAGTGCTTGAAACTGTGCCTGTGTGCACACCAATGATGTTTTTTTGCACATGTATGAGTGTGTGCACTTGTTGACTTTTTTTCTGGGAGTGGGTGTGTGTTCATGTGTCTAATATCTATTTTGTAAATAGACAATAAACAAGTGAAATGAAAAGGAATTTGGGTTTCACTTTTTCTTTCCTCCTATGTAATATAAACTATTGGGCAAGTACTAGTGTTTTATTTTCAAGTCTGTGTGTGTGTTGCTTAAATGCAGTGCACAATATTTTCATTCAAGAGCCTCTAATAAAACGTTGTTTTGCGACCAACATAAAAGCAATGTCCAGAAAACAAAAATCCAAACTCTGCTGCACACCACAGCAAAGGTTACATTTTCACATCTTTGCACATGACGATGCCATTGTGGAAAAACTGCCTATCTCCGTGTACAAAATCTTTTGAATAATAAAGTGCTTTATTCCAACATGGAGTAAGCATTTCTTCCGAGCCAAATCCGGACCGGACAACCCCCAATCCGCATAAAAGATCTGCTGAAACAACCCTAGTGGGAAAACTGAATGCCCTCCACCAGCCAGTCACTTTACACTAAAGACATCCCACGCAGGGGACGCTGAGGCTGCACTCTAATTTATCGAACCCCCGTTTACAAAAACAAAATAGAATACAAACATCATTATAAATTATCAACAAAACATATACATATAAAATGCCTACATTGCTAAATAATAACATCATAGGAAGCCCTAGTGACCACCTGGCAAAAAGCGTCCAATATTCCCAAGCTGATCCAACATACCTCATACACAAACAATGAGTCTTGTCCCGGTAGAGTTTTCAAGAAAAAAGGTAGGTGACTGGTTTAGCGAAGAAGAAGATAGTATAGCGCAGATTGATAGAACAGAGCAGGACTGAGAAAGAGCAAATGAGAAAGACAGCGACAGAGGGAATTTAAAGCACTAAATTTCCAGAAAGTGGGGATACTATTTATATTTAAACCCCCGGCACCCCAACGGGGGTAGAAAATAAATTATTTTGGAAATTAAAAATATAATTATTATTCACAGTTTGATAACTAATGGCACTCAGTTGAACTTTATCTGGATTCCCTCACATAGTGGTTTCCTTAATAATGATTGGGCTGATCGGGCTGCAAAACTTGGTGCTTCAAATATTAATTCTCAAGCAATAAATATACCGTTGTCTTCTAAAGAAATTAAAACCCTATAGAAAACAAATGTGTAAAAGATATTAAACTTAATCGCAACTATAATAAACCTTGTGGAATTGCTAGATCAATTGCAAGCATGGCACATAGAATAATATTAAACTCAATTAAAACCAAATATTGTAAACATGTGAAATGTATATGTGGTGAATCTATTTCTCTGAAACATACAGTATTTCAATGCAGTGAAATTCGTCCATTTTCGCCAACTGATGTTTATTTTATCGATTCCATTTATAACATACGCTTTGATGTAAGCGTTAGATTAGCAAAAGCTTTGATTGATTCTCCAGTTGCTCAGTTTCTATAATTAGTTATTTTATATGTATGGATGTATGTATGTATGTATCTGGTGTAAATGTGTGTGAATGCGTGCGTACGTCTTATCATCTCGATGAAGTTGATTGATTGATTGATTGTTGCTTTAGGTCCAGCGGACTCCTCCGAGCCAAATCAGGACCGGACAACCCCCGATCCGCATAAAAGATCTGCTGAAACAACCATAGTGGGAAAATTGAATGCCCTCCACCGGCCAGTCACTTTACAATAAAGACATCCCACGCAAGGGACGGCTGAGGCTTTACCCCAACTACTCGACCCCCCGGTTACAAAAACAAAATAGAATACAAACATCATTATAAATTATCAACAAAACATATACATATAAAATGCCTATATTGCTAAATAATAACATCATAGGAAGCCCTAGTGACCACCTGGCAGAAAGCGTCCAACACTCCCAAGCTGATCCAACAGACCTCATACACAAACAAGGAGTCTTGTCCAGGAAGAGTTTTCAAGAAAAAAGGTAGGTCATTGATCTAGCGAAGAAGAAGATAGTATAGCAGAGTGATAGGACAGAGCAGGAATGGGAAAGAGTAAATGAGGAAGACAGCGACAGTGGGAATTTAAAGCACTAAATTTCCAGAAAGTGGGAATACTATTTATACTGAAACCCCCGGCACCCCAACGGGGGTATCTCGATGAAGAAGACGTTAATAAAACAAACAATCATCCTCAGTGACCGCATTAATTAAAGCTAGGGGAAAGACTTTACCTTGCAACTCCTCCAGATGAATGTCTCCGTCACAATTACATGGCCGTTTTCGAACACACTTAAACAAGAAAAAACGAAAAGAAAGAAGAAAAACATTAAACAAAAACTAACATGCCCAAAAAAGAGGACAGTTCACTTTCCTTGCCATGCTGAAATCCTTTTTTCAAATTTCCTGATGGACAAGAAATCATGACTTCTAAATTCATCACGTCTAAAAACAATCTATACCCTTAAAAAAATTTTTTTTTTAGTGTAATGGTAAAAGCAAAAATCAAATGTTCCTGTGCGGAGTAATTTTCCCTTCCTCAATCGTGACTGCATGTTTCTTCAAAACGCATTCTCTCTCTCTCTCTCTCTCTCTCTCTCTCTCTCTCTCTCTCTCTCTCTCTCTCTCTCTTCTCTCTCTCTTTTTCTCTCTGTCTGTCTGTCTCTCCCTCTCTCTCATCTTATCTTTAATGAAGGTCTTAGCAGGGCCACAAGGTCCTATGTGTATAAATACATACTACAGCTGCCGTTATGCTATCCATGAGCCTCGAACGCTGTGCTATCGAAGATCCGATTTACGTCGTTATTAGTCGCTGTGGACAAAACGTCAAACAACAAATCTTGAGGAAGAACTGCAGAGGACATAACCCCGGTAAAAAGGCAATGAAACGAAAGGAAATGTTCAATAAATGCAGGACATGACCCTTCGCTAATTGGGAGAAGGAGGAGGAGGAGAAGAAGAAGAAGAAGAAGAAGAAGAAGAAGAAGAAGATGATGATAACGATGATGATGAACAAGAACAAAAAGGGTCATGAAGAAGAAGAAGACGTGTGTTGAAAGACACGTCCCAGTGGAATTGCTTCTGTTCCTTTTAAATGAGTTGGACTTAATCACTTCCTTTGACGACTGCCTCACCACAGGACGCCGATATCGTCAACGATGATTTCGTCACCCCCCCCCCCCCCCCCCCCCCCCCATAGTTTAGTTGGAGACATAAATTAATTATGCTGATGATGATGATTCAGATTGTAGTAAAAATAGCCACACAAAATATCCCACTACGCTCCCACAATTCGTCTTTGTTTCCTCAGTAAACCAAGGGCAGTAACCACCTCGCAACCAGCGAACCAAATGCTAATACTGAGTTGTGTCCCATTTCATCAACAAGATCAACACCACACGCACACAACCCAAATAAAACATTTTAAAAAAAATAAGAATCATGGACCATAAAAAAATGCGGCACAGACAGATGCTTTTTGCATTTCCTGATAATATCCAGGTACTATTCCTATGAAGTTTGAAACAAATCTGTCAAGTTGTGAGGGACTGATACATGAACATCTGGAAATACTTTAAAATGTAGGGCTGGGTACTGTGGGTCAAAGTCGTACCGGTATTACCGCGGTATTTTTAGGTCGTATCGGTATTTTGTACCGGTATACCGCGATTTTAAATGTTACAATCAAATGGGATATGGCACTGACAGTAGTGACCGACGCAAAAGAAAGATTGTCATACACTTCAAAACAGTTTCAAAGAACCACATTTCCATAGAAACTTAAGCTTTATGTTTGCTTGAATGCCTTCAAAACAAATTATGATAAATCACTGTTTAGAACATCAGCAAACTTTAAACCACAAAATCAAAATAAAACAAAAACATTCAACAGGAAAAGTCTTTAAGAATTTTAAGAGTTCAGAAGGATTGGCGACTGGTACCATGCTGAAACACGTGGATAAGCTGCTGTTCTTATAAGTTCTTCTTCAAGAACAGCTGCCTATCCACGTGTTTGGGCTTTAGGCTCGTTCTCTGGGCGGACAAGATGTCGCCCACTGTCTCGTTATGTGTTGTCGAGATTTCCCAGTAAACCGGACCTTGGACACCCGCACCGGTATACCGTACCGTCGCGTTTCCGAACCTGTCAAGCCCTATTAAAAATGGTCAGAATCAGAACCCACCAAAATTAATGTCTGCATGTTTGTCAAGCACAATACCTCAAGAACCAACGGACAAATTTTGCTCAAACTTTCGCTCAAGAATATCACTCAGGATAGTGGTCTGCTTCTCCTGCCAGCGTATTTTCGCTAAAAGGTCAAGGTCACTGGCGTCAATTGTTTCGCAAAATGCATTTTGCTTTCCAATGTCTCAAAAATCAGCTTGGCTAATTTTGATATATTTTGGGTTTATCTGTGCTCCAACTCATGGCCAATCATTCAGTGGCATTTCGTCAGTTAATCCATGGGACTGTCATTCCGAAATTTCCTTTTTCAAAGCACCTTTTTTTTTTTTTTGGCTTAGTTGAAAATAAGACTTCAGAGCTTTTTTCAATTTTACTATGAACATACTTTAACATCCTTTTAGGTCAATATTTCCACTTTCTCAAAGGTCAAGGTCACTGTTGTCTATCTTTTCTCCTTTTCTTTTTTGTTCTAATCACGTTTTGTGGTTATATCAAAATGGGCTCAAACGATTTTGGTAACTTTCAGCTGACAGATTGCTCAAATAGCAGCCAATCATTCAAGAACAGATTCTCAGTACAACAAAAAAAAATTATTTTTTTTTTATACGCTGGTTTTTAACTATGTGTGTTGTGTATGTTTGGAAATACATTTGAATGACTTGCCATCATCTCTGTTAATGATTGACAGACAAATAATTCACAAAACATATCAAAATAAATTTTTCATACAATTTTATTCTACCGAAAGTTGAAATTGGTTAACCTAATTGCTGGAACATGTAAAAATCTGGAATAAAAAATTTAAATACTTCTCTTTTGTGGAGATTTACTTCATTATGGGGCATACACATGAGTCCATTTATTTTAGGGTCCACTAAAATTACAACCGTTTGAATTCCCTGAATTATCTAATGTCATAGACTTCACATTTTTTTTCACAAACTAAAGTACAAATGAACACCACTTCAGCTGTAGTAACAACTTTTACTCTACTAACCCCAATATTATTTTCACCCCTTTTTTGTTATCAGAAAGGAGGCTTAAAGAAGATTCAAGATAAAACAAAAACAACAAAAAAACAAACATAAACTATTTATACATATTCTCACAATTATTCTTACTATACTTAATTCTACACCAGATGTTACACTCACATGCAACAATAACATGCATACCAAGTATTGAAAAATAATATCCACTAAAAAGAAGTCATATGCTTTCTTCACGAACACTTCTCAGTGTCATCCACATCTAGCAACATTCACAGCCATTGATTGAGTCACTTCTAAATTACAGAAGAAATGTTCTGTGATAAACGTGTTATCTCATCATCTTGGAAAAGGGTTGGTTCTGTTTTTCTTCATGACGAATTCAATCTTTTGAGACATGTCGGCATTGTAGATTCGTTTACAGCGTTCGTAGCTCACTCGCCTCCTCTGCTGGAATGGTTTCTCGTACCGCTCATGGCGCTTCACATCCGTGAAGAATTTTTCATTGCGCAAAATCCTGAAATCAAACAGAAAGCAAATATTACCTTCTTATTCTTATTCTCCTTCGTTGTGTGAGCAGACAACTTCAATCTTTTTAGAAAAATGTGCAGTGATCATCAATTTGTTAACGTTTGGAAGAGAAAGTGTACAAATATGACTGATTAGTTCAGTTCAGTTCAGCTGGGACTTATGTAAGCCTAACTGCCTTTTAGTGCCCCAATCAATTTCAAAAACCTTATATTTTTTAGGGGTTGCATTGCTTGGGAGGTTTAAATTAAAGTGACCACAGTAAATCACTCTGACTCAACATATCTGAATTTTGTATCCTACTTTCAGAGCTGCCAACCCCTAAAAAAAATTTCAGTAGCAAACAAAGAAAAATATCAGTAGTTTCAGCTCAATTTCAGTAGCAAATGTACGAACAAGAATTTTCTCATGATAAAATGAGCATTATTTAAAATGTTGATATTAGCTTAAATAAAAACCAAACACCAACACAAAAAGCATTAACTTTCAAATATTTATTTTTAAAATGATAGAAATGTTCCTGAAAAAAAACAACAGTTTTAACATTTTGTTCGGAAAAGCTAACCCATACACCATACGCGGCGAGGAATCGCGATTAATCGAGGAATCGCGATTAATCGCGAGTCCTCGTGTGTAATCGCCTGAAGGAAACACGGGGATCACAGGACATGACTGTGGTCTCTCTCTCTCTCTCTCTCTCTCTCTCAGTCTACCGCGCAGTGGCTGCTGAGCTAAAAATAGCGCACACGCAAAGCGCTATACGAAAGTCTATGATATTGACGAAAGCCTAGTAGGCCTACGTCTCTCGCGGCTTTGTTTCGATACTTGTAAAAAAATAGGTATGCTTTGAAAGTTTTCTTCCGTAGTATTTCTTGAAATGGCGTAGTTGCGGAATTAAAGAACATTTTCCGGAGAAACTACGGACGTTCCGTAGGGGTTGGCAGCTCTGTACTTTTCAAGTAGGTTCTTAAATTCATTAATATTATTAGCATTTTTTACCTATGCTGGTAGTTTGTTCCAAAAAGTTGCAACTCTATTACTAAAACAGTTTTTATGTATGTCAGTTCAACAACGTTTAAAAAAAATTTGTTGGTAGCATTTCTAGTTTTTACCTGTGTTTAAATTTTTGAAAAAATGTGTTAGTATTAACATTATCAATCTTAATTATAATTTTAAACGCTTGTATTATAATTAAGTCTTCTCTCATTCTTCTGAATTTCAAAGATGGAAGATTCAGTCTTTGCAGTCTTTAGTCACAATTCAAATGTCTTAATCCATCAAGTAATCGAGTAGCTCTTCGCTGTACTTTCTATAAAGCGACACGACCGCCACTCAAAAAGTGGGTAACAGATAGTAGTGCCATATTCCAAGTGTGGTTGCAAAAAGCTTTTGAATAGTTTTGAAACGATATCATTATCCATATATTTATATAAGTAAAGCTCTCTCAGTCAGTCCAAGCATTTTATTTGCCTCTGAAAAATGTATTTAAAACTAACATCTGCTTTATCTTCATCATCGCCATTTCTCCATCATCCTTCTTGAGAGGACTAATACCTGTACTGGCTTAGTCATATCAAGTTTGCTTCCAACATATTCCAGTCATATTAACCCTCTTAGTCATGACACTGTTCTAACCAAGTTTGTACTGAAATCCTACTTGAAGGGAGATAACTCCGCACCTAATGTGCGGTACCTTCATTTAAATAATAAAATAAAATATAAGCAACAAATTTTGTTTAGTTTTTTTGTTTTGTATTTATTGCCAACATATTTTTCTTCCATTAAAAAAAAATTATGTTAACATTAGAGTTCAGGTGTGATCCCTGAACTCTAATGTTAACATAATTTTTTTTTTTTTTTTGGATCACACCTGAACTTTTGGATCTGTGTGATAAACGAAGAGAGTTAAAAAAGAAAAAGAACACCTCACAGGGAGCTGATGTCTACCGAAAAATCAACAATGACATCCGAAAAGGCATGCGCACAGCAAAGGAGAACTGGATAGAAGAACAATGCCAGGAAATAGAGAACAATCTGAACAAGAACAACAGCAAGAAGGCCTACCAGACTGTGAAGCGGCTGACAAGTGTTAAACAGCCCAAAGTCTCCACTATCCAAAGCAAGTCTGGCATTTGCCTTACAGAAGAACAAGAAGTCTTGGACAGATGGACAGAGTACTGCTCTGACCTTTACAACCATACACCAAATGGAGACACATCAGTTCTAGCATGTCTCGAGAGCAGAGAAGAAGAAGAAATCCTCCCAATTCTCCGGGAAGAAGTTGAGGCAGCAGTGCAATCGCTGAAGAAAGGGAAGTCAGCGGGAGTGGACAATATACCAGCGGAACTGCTACAAGCAGGAGGAGAAGCGATGACTGATACTCTCACCATTATCTGTAACAAGATCTGGCAGAGTGGGGAATGGCCTACACCATGGACCCAGTCGCTTGTCATCACTCTTCCCAAAAAAGGTAACCTTCAGGAGTGTGAAAATTACCGCACCATCAGCCTCATCAGCCATCCCAGCAAGGTCCTCCTGAAAATAATACTCAACAGGTTGAAACCACAAGCTGAACAAATCATAGCTGAAGAACAAGCAGGATTCAGGGCAGGGCGAAGTACCACTGAACAGATTTTCAACCTCAGAATAATCTGTGAGAAATACCTACAGCACCAACAACATCTATATCATGTGTTCATAGACTTCAAGAAGGCATTTGACCGAGTCTGGCATGCAGCTCTATGGGCAACCATGAAAGTGTACAACATCAGCCCGAAAATTATAGAAGTCATCAAAAGCCTGTATGACAAGGCTACCAGTGCAGTCCTCCATAACAGCGTCATCGGGAACTGGTTCAGAACAACAATCGGTGTGCGTCAAGGATGCCTACTCTCTCCAACACTCTTCAACATCTTCCTAGAGCGCATCATGTCAGATGCTCTTGCAGATCACGAAGGCACAGTCAGCATAGGGGGCAGAGCAATCTCCAATCTTCGTTTTGCGGATGATATTGATGGATTGGCTGGAGAGGAACAAGAACTTGAACAGCTTGTACAGAGGCTTGACACCACCTCCAGAGCTTATGGAATGGAAATAAGTGCAGAGAAGACCAAAATGATGACCAACAACACCAATGGCATCAACACGGACATCAAAGTACAAGGCCAATCCCTCAACACAGTGCACAGCTTCAAATATTTAGGAGCCATTGTGTCAGACAATGGGTCTCGACAGGAAGTCCTCTCCAGGATCGCACAAACAACTGCTGCCCTGACAAGGTTGAAGCCCATTTGGAAAGACAGAACCATCAGTCTACATTCCAAAGTAAGACTGCTGCGCTCTCTGGTCATCTCCATCTTCCTATATGCTTGCGAAGCATGGACCCTCACAGCAGATCTCCAACGAAGAATACAAAGCATGGAGATGAGGTGCTACAGAAGACTTCTGGGCATTTCCTATACCCAACACATCACCAACGACGAAGTCCGACAGACCATCACACGAGCCATTGGACAACACGATGACCTGCTCACAGTGGTGAAGAAACGGAAACTCCGATGGTATGGCCACGTCACCAGATCATCAGGCCTTGCAAAGACCATTCTGCAAGGCACAGTGCAAGGAGGTAGAAGAAGGGGGAGACCGAAAAAGAGGTGGGAGGACAACATTCGAGAATGGACTGGTTTGACACTGAGCGAAGCCATGAGGGCTGCTGAGGACAGAGAAAGATGGAGTATGCTGGTTAAACGATCATCTGTGGTGCCCCTACGACCTTCGGGTTATGGGATAGGATAGGATAGGATAGGAACATTAGAGACCACACTGTTTTTGTACATTCCCAAACGTTGTAGGATTTCAAGCGCGTTTTTTTTTTCGAACGTTCCAGAACGTTCTAGGACAAAGAGGGTTAAGTTTGCTTCTAATACATTTCCACAGTCATATTAAGTTTGCTTCTAACATATTTCCACAGTCATATTAAGTTTGCTTCTAACATATTTCCACAGTCATATTAAATTAAGTTTGCTTTTAACATATTTCCACAGTCATATTATGTTTGCTTCTAACATATTTCCAGTCATATTAAGTTTGCTTTTAACATATTGCCAAAAACATTTATGATTTGACTTACTGTTTAAAGCAACAATCTTTTCATGTTCGTATTTAACCTTTCTTACTTCACTGGTACATTCATTTCTCCTATCCTATCCTATCCTGTCCCGTAACCCTGAGGTCGTAGGGGCACCACAGATGATCGTTTAACAAGCATACTCCATCTTTCTCTGTCCTCAGCAGCCCTGATGGCTTCGCTCAGTGTCAAACCAGTCCATTCTCGAATGTTGTCCTCCCACCTCTTTTTCGGTCTCCCTCTTCTTCTACCTCCTTGCACTGTGCCTTGCAGAATGGTCTTTGCAAGGCCTGATGATCTGGTGACGTGGCCATACCATCGGAGTTTCCGTTTCTTCACCACTGTGAGCAGGTCATCGTGTTGTCCAATGGCTTGTGTGATGGTCTGTCGGACTTCGTCGTTGGTGATGTGTTGGGTATAGGAAATGCCCAGAAGTCTTCTGTAGCACCTCATCTCCATGCTTTGTATTCTTCGTTGTAGATCTGCTGTGAGGGTCCATGTTTCGCAAGCATATAGGAAGATGAAGATGACAAGGGAGCGCAGCAGTCTTACTTTGGAATGTAGACTGATGGTCCTGTCTTTCCAAATGGGCTTCAACCTTGTCAGGGCAGCAGTTGCTTGTGCGATCCTGAAGAGGGCTTCTTGTCGGGACCCATTGTCTGACACAATGGCTCCCAGATATTTGAAGCTATGCACTGTGTTGAGGGATTAGCCTTGGACTTTGATGTCCGTGTTGATGCCATTGGTGTTGTTGGTCATCATTTTGGTCTTCTCTGCACATATTTCTGGCCATTCCATAAGCTCTGGAGGTGGTGTCAATCCTCTGTACCAGCTGTTCAAGTTCTTGTTCATCTCCAGCCAATCCATCAATGTCATCCGCAAAAAGAAGATTGGAGATTGCTCTACCCCCTATGCTGACTGTGTGTAACAGCATAAATAGTGACGACAAAATGTAGGAAATTAGCTTAGCGCAAAATAGATACCATCGAATGAAACTGGACATTAATTCAACAGTTATCTAAAAAGCAGCACACACATGTCAAATTAACTTCCTTGAGACAGTCACACCGCCAGCCGCTCCAGATACCATCTAACAGACTTAGCCATCCAAGACTAAATAGCATACTTAAGACAAAACTGACCATAACGTCATCTTCGTTAACTAGCCTACTTCACATTTTACCAGAGTCACTGAGACACTAAGTAGCCTAGGCTCCGCGTAATCGTTATTGCATCTATCGTCCACTCTACCCCTGACACTCCTATTCAAGGATAATTATACGTGTCTGGTAACTAGGACAGGTGTGGAAAATATTCCAAATAAAAACGATTAATCCCGTATATGCGAGATCAACTAAGACGAGAGTTAAACGATTGGTCAAGAAGACTAAGGAACGCCTGCAGATCGTT
The DNA here is from genome assembly GCA_036898135.1 of Oncomelania hupensis. Classification (NCBI taxonomy): domain Eukaryota; kingdom Metazoa; phylum Mollusca; class Gastropoda; order Littorinimorpha; family Pomatiopsidae; genus Oncomelania; species Oncomelania hupensis. Next base: position 45,744,956 of record CM072518.1, on the reverse strand, counting down.
GGGGCCCCAATCTTAGCTAGTCAGTCGGAAACTAACTGCCAAGCTGCGAGGGTCTATCCAGGGAACAAACTGCAGTGAACGCTTATCCTCAGCCTTATCATCAAGATAGACTAGAGACGGTTTCACGGATCTCGCGAGTCTGGAAGTAAGATAACAATTAGTAGTTGATATGTGTATGTTTATGTTATATTGATTGCCATGTATTAATAATATGTTCTTGATATATATATATAGTTACAGAAACAGATTATTGTTTCTGAGACAGTATGCATGTGGATAGATGTATCTTAGCCTTAAGATTCGAATCGAATTGTGCATATGGGAACCTTGCAGGTGTCTGATGCTATAGACACTTTGCAGAGGAGACCGCACACTTATATCTAACGAGAATATTGTAGCCAGAGCTCCGACTTTTACATGTCAGCTCTGAGAAGGTTTGTGGAGACAAACGCATGACGATTGCTCCTGTGGTACAGAAGGAGAACAACCAAGATTCTACCTTGCCACGTCCTACCCTCGCAGCTACAAGAGCTGAACGACTCATCCGCTCAACCTGAGAGGCAAGACTTCTCAGAAGGACCCAAGCACTCTCATCATCAGAGCAGCTAAGTCACCCACAAATGCCATCTGATTTCACCCTCGAGAAAATAGTCAACCACTTGAATATATTCGCGTAGCGTATGAAGAAAAAGACCTGCTGACAAACTTTCCCAGCACCTCGAACTCTTAGAATTTTTAATTTACCAGTTTAATGAAGTACATGTAAAAGTTGTGTTGAATATATAAAACGAGAAAGTACATACATACGACTGGTGTCATTCTATTTGTATTGTTGTGTAGCTATTAGTTTTCTTCTCTCGAGACATAATAACCTAGTCTTTTGATTAGTAATTAGAGTTCCTCAAGTTGAGCCAAATGATGCTAAAACGCCCGAGAACAAATATAAATTTTATGTGACCAAAGTGCCGTGATCAGTCTCTCACACAGCTTTCGGAATTCTGGTAAAAGAACGATCGATAGTGGTAGCACATCGCCCATCTATCAATAAGTCTTACCCCCTAGTAAGATAAACGTATCTTCCCCAGAATATCATCACACTGTGCCTTCGTGATCTGCAAGAGCATCTGACATGATGCGCTCTAAGAAGATGTTGAAGAGTGTTGGAGAGAGTAGGCGTCCTTGACACACACCGATTGTTGTTCTGAACCAGTTCCCCATGAGGCTGTAATGGAGGACTGCACTGGTAGCCTTGTCATACAGGCTTTTGATGACTTCAATAATTTTAGGGCTATGTACTTTCATTGTTGCCCATAGAGCTGCATGCCAGACTCGGTTAAACGCCCTCTTGAAGTCTATGAACACATGATATAGATGTTGGTGCTGTAGGTATTTCTCACAGATTATTCTGAGGTTGAAAATCTGTTCAGTGGTACTTCGCCCTGCCCTGAATCCTGCTTGTTCTTCAGCTATGATTTGTTCAGCTTGGGGTTTCAACCTGTTGAGTATTATTTTCAGGAGGACCTTGCTGGGATGGCTGATGAGGCTGATGGTGCGGTAATTTTCACACTCCTGAAGGTTACCTTTTTTGGGAAGAGTGATGACAAGCGACTGGGTCCATGGTATAGGCCACTCCCCACTCTGCCAGATCTTGTTACAGATAATGGTGAGGGTATCAATCATCGCTTCTCCTCCTGCTTGTAGCAATTCCGCGGGTATGTTGTCCACTCCCGCTGACTTCCCTTTCTTCAGCGATTGCACTGCTGCCTCAACTTCTTCCCGGAGAATTGGGAGGATTTCTTCTTCTTCTCTGTTCTCAGGACATGCTAGAACTGATGGGTTTCCATTTGGTGTATGGTTGTAAAGGTCAGAGCAGCACTGTCCATCATTTCTCATCCTTAATTAAACTAATAGTCCAAGCTGTCCTGAGTATCCATTATACTTTTTCTTTATTTTCTTAAGTATTCCTTTATTCATCCACGCTGGTTTAATTTTTGCTTTGCCTCCGCAATTATCTTTTGGAATATGATCAACCATAACTGTACTTATTTTACTTTTGATGAAACTCCAGCATTCTTCAACACCAACATCATCATTCTGCATGGGACTCCAGTCTGTCTGTCTGGCCCAAGTCTTTCCTGATTAAGTCATACTTACCTTTCCTAAAATTAAATTTAGTTTTGGGTTTTGGTTTGTTTCTAGATTATTTGAGTATATCTTAAAAATAGGCATCATGATCACTCTTGCTTATAGAGCTATGGTGCTCAACTTCTAAATGAAATCATCATCCTATACAAAAAGTCGTCCCAAGTTGGCCTTTGTCCTTCTTGTCTTCTAGTTGGTCTTAAAAATACTCTGAATCAAATATATGCATATAGTTCAGCTTCAACAAAATCTTAGCCTTTTGCATAAAAAAAATCTGAGCCTTTTTAGATTTTTTGTTCAAAAAAGCTATTAAAATTTGTATAAATAACTGTGTAGTTATGTACATCAGTGCAAAAGGATATAGAAGACTGAACATATTTAAAACTATTTACATCATCTTTACAATGCCGCTGAGGTCACTGCCTTTTGCCATTTTCTGAGGAAGCAGGCGCTCTCATTTTTTTACAGCTGGTGAAGCAGCCCCTTCCCCAGCTCCCCCGTTGACCATTAGATTTGTGTTTATCTATACAATTTTACAATGCTTGCCAATTTAAGATATATATATATTTAAAAAGGACTCTCTCCTAGTCCTAGGAATGACTTTTACTGTGCTAGAGTAGCCTAGACATAATAATTATAGCATGAACATGATCATAATGAATTAGGTACTGCCATACCAAACGGGCATACGAAAATGTTGTAGTATTTGACTCGTGAGGGGAAAAGAGGTATTCTCCAACATGTTCCTCCGAATGAAGTGAGGGAGATGTAGTCCAAAACCCAAAATCACTAGTCTAATACCAAAAGAAATATTTTAAATAAAAATAAAAAATAAAAATAAAAACATGAATCGCGATAACAGTGTAAAGGTCATAAAATAGTTTCGCTTCTGATCGCAATAAACACATTACCATCAACTGTTACACAAAATGTGCAATCTAGCATTGAACAAACCTGTCTAGGACTCTGTATGCAGGCTCAAGATCGTTATTTTTAACCAAAACGGTCCTGGCAAGGAAACGAAGGTGATTCTGCGACATGTTGCCAGCATGTGTTCAACAAGACCGTTCAGTTTATTCCAACTCGGGCAATTTCTAAACTGGATTGGGCACTTTCCTGCAGATTATACCATTTTGTCATTAGTACAGGCCAACAAAAAAGTATTCTCAGCTCTTTCTTTTGAAGATTCCTGACATCGATTTGCATATTCCATAACGCTGCCCCGTGTATACAGTTTATTATTACCTAACTATTTGTGTGCTGTTTCCTATCCTATCCTATTCAGTAACTCGGAGGTCGTAGGGGCACCACAGATGATCGTTTAACCAGCGTACTCCATCTTTCCCTGTCCTCAGCAACCCTGACTGCTTCGCTCAGTGTCAAACCGGCCCATTCTTGAATGCTGTCCTCCCACCTCTTTTTCGGTCTCCCTCTTCTTCTACCTCCTTGCACTGTGCTTTGCAGGATGGTCTTTGCAAGACCTGATGATCTGGTGACGTGGCCATACCATCGGAGTTTCCGTTTTTTCACCATTGTGAGCAGGTCATCGTGTTGTCCAATGGCTTGTGTGATGGTCTGTCGGACTTCGTCGTTGGTGATGTGCTGGGTGTAGGAAATGCCCAGAAGTCTTCTGTAGCACCTCATCTCCATGCTTTGTATTCTTCGTTGGAGATCTGCTGTGAGGGTCCATGTTTCGCAAGCATATAGGAAGATGGAGATGACACATTATCAACATTGTCGAGGTGAAAGATCTCCGACAAGCCTATAAAAATGAAGATGCAACGTCCGAAAAATTATATAGGAAGATGGAGATGACAAGGGAGCGCAGCAGCCTTACCTTGGAATGTAGACTGATGGTCCCTGTCTTTCCAAATTGGCTTCAACCTCGCCAGGGCAACAGTTGATTGTGCGATCCTGGAGAGGGCTTCCTGTCGGGACCCATTGTCTGATACAATGGCTCCTAAATATTTGAAGCTATGCACTGTGTTGAGGGATTGGCCTTGGACTTTGATGTCCGTGTTGATGCCATTGGTGTTGTTGGTCATCATTTTGGTCTTCTCTGCACTTATTTCCATTCCATAGGCTCTGGAGGTTGTGTCAAGGCTCTGTACCATCTGTTCAAGTTCTTGTTCCTCTCCAGCCAATCCATCAATGGCATCCGCAAAACGAAGGTTGGAGATTGCTCTTCCCCCTATGCTGACTGTGCCTTCGTGGTCTGCAAGGGCATCTGACATGATGTGCTCTAGGAAGATGTTGAAGAGTGTTGGAGAGAGTATGCATCCCTGACGCACACCGAATGTTGTTCTGAACCAGCTTCCGATGGCGCTGTTGACGTGTTGTGGAGAACTGCACTGCATGGTAGCCTTGTCATACAGGCTTTTAATGACTTCAATAATTTTAGGGCTGATATTGCACACTCTCATGGTTGCCCACAGAGCTGATGAGGCTGATGGTGCGGTAATTTTCACATTCCTGAAGGTTACCTTTTTTGGGAAGAGTGATGGCAAGCGACTGGGTCCATGGTGTAGGCCACTCCCCACTCTGCCAGATCTTGTTACAGATAATGGCGAGTGCGTCGATCATCGCTTCTCCTTTTGCTTGAAGCAGTTCCGCGGGTATGTTGTCCACTCCCGCTGAATTCCTCTTCTTCAGCGATTGCACTGCTGTCTCAACTTCTTCTCGGAGAATTGGAAGGATTTCTTCTTCTTCTCTGTTCTCTGGACATGCTAGAACTGATGGGTCTCCGTTTGGTTTGTGGTTGTAAAGGTTAGAGCAGTACTCTGTCCATCTGTCCAAGACTTCCTGCTCTTCTGTAAGGCATAAGCCAGACTTGCTTTGGATCGTGGAGACCTTGGGCTGTTTAACACTTAATTGTCAGCCGCTTCACAGTCTGGTAGGCCTTCTTGCTGTTGTTCTTGTTCAGACTGTTCTCTATTTCCTGGCATTGATCTTCTATCCAGTTCTCCTTTGCTGTGCGCATACCTTTTCTGATTTCATTGTTGATTTTTCAGTAGGCATCAGCTCCCTGTGAGGTGTTCTTTTTCTTTTTCATATCTCTTCGTTTATCACACAGGTCCAAAAGTTCAGGTGTGATCCACAGCTTCTTCTTTGACCGGTGCTTTCCAAGGATCTCCGTGGCGGCATCTGTCACAGCTAAGTTGAAGATGGTGGTCATGGTGTTGACATCTACTTCACCATGCAGCTCCCAAAATGAGCAGTGGTGCAAATTTCCCTCCAATTGTGGCCTGAAATATTTCTGCCACCTCCGGGTCTTGCAGTTTGTCCAGGTCGAACTTCAGTCTAGTGCACTTTGCTGAGTTTACTCTCTTCAAGTCAAACCGGAAAGACATCATCATAAGATTGTGGTCACTTCCGATGTCTGCTCCTGGAAAAGTGCGTGTCCTGCCAATGTTGATGCTTGATCTGAAGCGTTTCTTGACCATCATTAACATTTACCGAGTAAGTGCCTTTAATAGAATTTTGGAACACACCGGCCCCGCCCCCCCCCCCCCCCAAAAAAAAAAAAAAAAAAAAAAAAAACAACAACAACTAACTGATCCGCCCCTATATATATATATACATTTTTTTTAAATTATTTTTGTGTGTGTTTGTTTTTTGTTTGTTTGTTATGATTTTATTTTTGGGTGTGTAAAAGCTTGAGTATTGCGCTTAATTTGAACTTATTTTTAATAGAAAAAAAGCGTTATATAAATATTATTATTATTATTATTATTATTATTATTATTATTATTATTATTAATCCAGTGCCTATTTCCAAATTTGTTATACCCTTTTTAAATTGATATACCAGTTTAAAGCCCAGTTTAGATATTTCATGTACGGTTTGTTTGAGATTATGCGAGTGATGTCCCTTTCTGGCCTCAAAAGACAAATCATGTGAGCTTTTTTTTAAAGCTTTTGGTAGTTTGGATTTCGTCCGAACATCGACTAGTCTGTTAGCAGACGTTCAAAGGATACTTTGGCTGCTGAAGTTCAAAATGAAAGAGATAGTTTTCTTGTGTCTTGCCTTCGTGGCAATGACACTGGCACAGGTAATGTACAACTGAAAAAGCAGTGTATTTTCTCAAAACCTTGGGCTTGGCTTTAAAATTTATTTGTTGGCGTAGTTAGCCTAAGTTTTAATATCAAATTATGTTGCGGAGTTTTGTTACGAGTCATATGACACACGGAAATAAAATCATTTTATTTTAAGCATAAATATTTCGTTCATAAACCAAAACGGTAAAATATAAGTTATAAAAGTTGTGTTATTATTATTATTTTTATTTGCATTTCACCATTTCAGGAATAAAATCTATCTATTTAGTTCTTATTTATAATTGTTATGCTTTTATTGTTCTTTGACCATGTTCCAGACGGCCGTGACCTGTAAAAAAAACACTTATCCTCCGACTGACCCCGAGTAAGTTTCAGTTTTTTTTAAGGTTTAAAATGTTCATTGTTATTTTTTAAAATTATATTTGTTCAATTGTTGGTCTTTTATTTCATTTCATTATTAACATTGATTTGACTGTTCAACTTTTAGTAGTGGGTTGATCAGAGTATAAGATGATATATTATAGGGGTCGATGATCACAGGAAAGTACAAGGAGGCTGAGCTTGTAAATATTTATTTATTTATTCTTATATACTAGTACTACTAGCGGGTTTTTTCTGGCTCAAGAGCAGCTTGAGGCGCTTCCCGATGCAGGATTTAACTCGTGTCACATTAGGCACCCACTTGCAGCCTTGGGGCGCGTTGTCTGATGCACAATCCTGGATAACCAGGTATAGATAGACCTTAAGAAATAGGAACTTATAGTGCTTATATGCTGGGTATATTTGTGTAGCCGGCACTTAACCTATCTAGAACATAAGCTTTAGGATCTTTAAAAGTCCATAAGATGGAATGTGTGCATGCATAAACTATACCTCGGTTTATACTGTCATCAGAAGAATCCAAAATATACTGATTGTAACCAACTACCAAGTGAAGAGAACGAAGTTTAGACTTATAGAGTCTTTGCTATGATGAATTCAGTAGGTAGTCAACAGAAAGGAGAACTAATGATATAATATATATGTGTGTGTGTGTGTATATTTTAATATTATAATATATATTATTTATATATTAATATTTTTATTTTTGTTCCCCAGCTAGAATTCTGGGACATTACCATGAGATGATTGCACATATTTTACAGTTTTAAAAATAAAAAATTATTTTATAATAAAGCTAGCCACATTTCATCACCATTCCTTATTGGTTCTTGCAGGGTGTATTTGTAATTTCTTGCTCTCGCCTGTTCAGAACATTCATCAGCTCTTATTAAATAGGCTCTTTGAATAAAATGTGTGTGATGGAATGCATGCATGTCTATATATTGGTTTAAGTTCACATCCAAAAGTACAAAAGAGAAGAGTTGGGTCTCTGTGCTGCCTGAGAGTCAAGATCAAGGTCCCAGTAAGGCAGGATTAAGCTGAGCAGTCACCCATCCAATTACTAACCACAGTTTGCATTGTTTAGCTGCCGAGGAAAGCAGTCGCAGATCTATACCAATTGGCTGCAGCAGGTCCCCATGTGGCATGTAAAAACTAATATTGTCAGTTACGAATGCTATTAATTTTCATTTGTAATATGAGCACTGCCAATTTTTGCTTTGTTTAAAATTAAAGTATTAACTTGTTTGTCAATTTTTCCCCTTACAGGTAGGCCGCCGGGATCTTGGTTGACAAGGGTTCTATCGTGACTCGATCAGTTTGAAAAACTATGCTTAGAGTGTTTTGTATTGATCTCTGTTGTTATTGCCTTGAGCTGCTCTTTGAACTAGTAAAGTTTGCTATATTTGAACAAACTCCTGCCTTTTATCCTGATGATGTTGATGAACACTTGCATAACAATTTTTCTCCATTCTATGGTAGCATGCTCAGTGAGCTCAGAAAAATTACAAAAAAAAATAAGATTGAAAGAAAAGTATTAAAAAAAAACTGCCAAAAATGTATCTGTTTGTGGCCTTGAAATATGTAGAGCAAAATTCAATACATTGTCTGCTGAAAGTGATAATATTGATAATCATGATGTCATTGCTGATAACTTATGATGTCATAGGTCATAGATTATGGATCTAGGTCAAATTTTCCCATGACTGCTACTAATAGAAAATGAAATATTGGTCAGCAGCATGGCGTACTCTGGTCAGCAGCTAATCTTAATGGGTTAATATTTTTGATAAGTTATCTGTTCTTAGTTTGAGTGCATTTCAGTGCATATTTACCTATCATTGTTAACTTAGAAATAATATAGAAATACTAACCAAACGCTAGACACATAAGTATATGTGAAAACACGCATGTCACATAGCAAAATAAAATATTATTCTTTCATTAGCACATATACTTCACATGCACACGCTAAACACTGAATACACACCACATCAGTGTCACACACACCCTCATTTTAACAATTTATTCTGAAATTTTGTGATTAGCATTATCATACAATGGGTGTAACGGGTGTAGTGTTTTGTTGGTGTGTTTGTGTTTTTTGTTAGTTTTTTTAATAAAGAAATAATGCATTCAAATTGACTTTTCTAATTCAAAGGATCACACTGAATAGCTTTGTTTCTACAAAACTGGTGTAACATTGATCGTATACGCTACAGTCACTATAAAAACTAGCCAATCCAAACTGGTTACCTGTATCGCTAATAACCTGCAAGGAGCTTTTTTGTTTTTTTAATGTGAATGTTTGTCAATATTCAGTTTGTCTTCTCGGTAAAAGCATGACAGCCACAGAGCAGCGTCACCTAGGGACACTGCCCTTAGGGACATGTTATAGGTGTGCTAGACTGTCGATCTAGGAGATACGAACATGCTGTGAGCATGCCATTGCTTTCCCCACTTGGCTAGCATGGACCCCTTGGGAATATGTGTGTATATGATTAGTATTAATGTTAGTATTGGTGTTGGTTTTAATGTTGCTAGTATTTTTATGTCCGTTGTACAACAACAACTGGTATGTCTAAATTACTGTGAACAAACAGCTGGTGTAAATTATATTCTGTTGTATCAAATTTTCACACCTTAAACTAAAATACTGGTGAAAATGGTTCCTGCTGTTTTGCAGATACAAAGTACCATGGTTTACAGTGGATCTGGACCAGCCACCAGAGCTGAGGTGGAAGGAAATTGCTACCAACCGAGCAGCAGCAGTAAATTACTAAATTCCTCTGTTCTTTTTTTTTTTTTTTATAATTATTCTGCTTCTTATATTTTATTAGGAATTTATTAAGGTGTAGCGAGATTGATATTGATTTTTTTAAATATATTTTTGCATTGTGATTGCTTTATCCAGATTTACTACATCTTAAAAATGTTGTACCCGTAAAATTTGGTCACAGAAATGTTTGCTTGCAACATAACATCCCCTATACAAAAAAAAAAAATTCTATAACAGAGGGTTACTTGGGGCATACTTTTTCATGTGACAATTTTTCATTGTGACATAGGACGCTATGGAATGTTGCTCTGCAATATTAAGACACATAATTATATTTATTAAATAAATATTTTGATATTTGTTATTCAGATAATTACTTCAGTTGTAAGTGAATTTTGATTTTGTGTTTTTCGTTAGATCCGAAACCTTCTGAACAAATTCAAGGAGTTTGTTACAGACTGGGGGAAATTTGCCGAAAAGCTGATCAACTTCGTGGATAATGACATGGTGAGTTTCATAAATTTGAATCCAGGAACCTTTGGCTGTCAGAGTGGATTTCTGACACATTGGCAGAGAGTGGTGCAGTCGGTAGAATGGCAGCCTGGTGTACATAAGGCCTGGGTCCCAGTCTTATTGGTTGATGAGAGATTTTGTTTTTCAAAGAAGTCGAACTTCACATTAAGACTGTAGAGTTTCTCTTCCTCCCACGCCTTAATCCTCTTCCCTCTAAATGTTGCCTCATCAGCATGTTAAAGATCCTCACCATTCTTTCAGAAGTACGGCTGACAGACTTAAATAAACATGCAATCAAACAGATCAAGATGGATCAAGGTGGCTAAGTGGGCCCTGGGCATTCGACATCTGCATGACGAAGCAATTGGGCATCTGCATGACACAGCAATTCTGCATTTTGGGCTGCTTGAGTGTGATCGTTATTGTTTGTATGCAGTGCCTTGAGCAGCTCTTTGAGCCAGAAAATGCTCCATACGAGGACATTCATTAAAATATTATTTTCGAAGAGCATATCTGACAATTAAATACAGGTTTTTATTCTATATAATTTCGTCAATGTTCATTGTGGTCAGTTCTGTTTCAAAGATCAGAGAACATTCAACTAGGTCCTGGGCAGATGCTTGAAAAACTTGGGTCTGCATTCTAGTTCTCTTGTGCTGTGCTCTAGCTTTTCTATTCGTTTTATTTTTGTATTTTGACGGTCTGTTTTTCAGACCAACTTCACGAACGGTCTGCCATATCCATTTGCTGACGAGATGAAGGGCATATCTAAGTACTCGGGCCTCAACTTGGGTATGGATGTTCTTTGAATTAAAATAAACTTCAGTGTAGACTGGGGAATATTAGGGTGTATGTATGGTTTGAAAATAAAATCCGTCTCATGAAGTTGAGTTAGGGTTATTGCAATTGTTTCATTGCCTCCACTGGCATACAAGCAAGTACTATTTGTAAAGTATTCAGTGTTTTCATTTGGTTGTCTCCCTTGGGCTGCTTGATCTTTGTGAAATTCTTTTTTCTTTTTTTTTTAACATGCCTTATTGTCCCTTTTTATCGGGAAATTCTTGCTTTATTTTTAGATATTTGTTTTTATTTATTTATTTATTAACTAACTATTGTATTATCAGATAACAGACTTTATTTCGAAGTGACGTATTTATCAAAAACATTTATTATTGCTGGGTTTATTATTATTATTAATTTTGTTATTATTATTATTATTATTGCAACTACTATTATTCATTATTTCATTTATTTAATCAATCTCATATAGCGCTTTCCAGCTGGAGAGCTGGTCAAGGCACTGGTTGATACAGGAGATAATACTAATAATACTGGATGGAATATACGCGCTTTTCCCCAAATCAGTCTCGCTCAAAGCTCAGCGATCTTTACCGACATACACGCTGACATGTTTTCACCCACTCTTGCACGCACATGCGCCCACCTGCATCCTTTGGGCGCATAGTCTGTTGCCCAGACGACTGAGCACAATTTGGGGTGGCCAGGAATGGAGAAAAGGAACCTAGTGCGTGCTGGGTGTATTTGTGTATAGCAGGCACTCGCCCGTCTAGGACATGGGCGTCAGGATCTTTAAAGTTCATACGATGGAATGAGTGCGCATGCACAGGCTATACCTCGGGTTATGCTCTCATCAGAATGAGTAATATTATTATTATTAATGCTGTTTGCAGGAGAAGTGGTACTGTTCAACATTTTCTACGAGTTCTTCACTCTCTGCACGTCTGTTGTGGCTGAGGATCCTAATGGTCAGTTATTGCCGTGCTGTGTTGGGTTGGGATGGGTTGTGTTTGCCTTGCCGTGGCTGCTTTGTTTTTTTGGTGTTTACTTTTTTGGTTGGAGGGATGGAGGTCTGTTTTAGGTCCGTAATTTCTATTGCCATTTGTATCCTGTTGGTTTGTCTTCGCTTTATCTCGCTCTCAAAGGTAAAAATACCAATTGTATATTTTGTAATGTATCTGTGTTTACTCTAGCAGCTTGGTTCTTGTAAACTCTTTTTTTATTTTTGGAGAATACACAAAGTTTTTACAGAAATAAAACAAATGTGATTGTTTTCTTTAGAATTAAAAAAAATTAGTTTGAAGATACAAATTTATTCCGATTTAAGGCGAAGTTGCCCTGAGAGTTGGTGTTTTATTAGCCATGACATTAATAATTTTACTTTTACACAGGCATTTGAAGATGCGGTGAGTGTCGTAAAATGTTGTTGTGTTTTTGTGTGTGTTAACTTGTGTTATGACAATGTGTCGTCTTTTTGTGTGAAGTGTGGGTCAGTGGGATAAATATTGATGATGACAAAGACTTGAATACTGCCGCAATATCAGTTCATTATTTACTTCTATAATTGTGTATTCACCTTTAAATTTTCAGTGTCGTTTTGTGGAGTTGTATTTTTTTTCTGCTTGCAGGAAATTTCATCCATGCAAGGAACTTGGACTTTGGCCTATTCATTGGGTAAGATGAAGAGATTTTTGTGTTGAATGATTTACACGGGTGGTAGTATTTGTCATTTCCTCATCACAAAAATGATGCTGTATTCACTGCCTCAAGGGTAGGAATGTCCCTCCATTTTGGGCTGATATTTGCCATTTTAAAAAGTCCCATCTGCTAAAGAAAGAATATTCCCGAAGAAATAAATAAAAGGAAGAAAGTAAAAATTTATGTCATTCCGTTTCCTTCAGCTCAGACTTGTGTTTAGATTCAAATATTGGTAACAAGAAATGTATGAATATCTATATATATAAAAGCAAAAAAATCTCTTAACATGAATTAGGTATTTTGTGGGTTTTGTGATGTTTTTACATTTTGATCTAGAGATGAGAGTCTCTTCAAGGTTAAGATGATGTGATTACTGCAGTTTTGGCGTTTTACACAGGCTTACTCCTTCCCAAGTTTTATTATCAGTGATTATGTTTTATTTTCACCATTGTGATTGTTACATCAGGGGTGAGATTTAACCCAGGAGACGAACTAGCCCGCCGGGCTAGCTAGTAAGTAAAGTGAGGTAGCCCGCATGGTTTTTAGGCAGCCCGACAATCGTTCACATATAAAACACAAATTTTGACAATACACGTAATTTGTTGCGAGCTTGTCTTTTTAAAAACAAAGCAGACAGCGTGCTTGGCGCAAAAGGGAAGTAGGCAACGGGAAATAACGCTCGCGTATGCTTCATACTCGTAGCAGACGAACAGTGACCTAAAAACGCTCTCGCTTCGGACCGAGCTTCTAAAAGTCTGCAAGTAGTTTTTTTTAATTTTTTTAGGTCGCCAGGCGGGCTGGCTCAATTTTAAAGTGAGGTCGCCCGAGCCAGTTTTAAGTCGCCTCGGGCGACCGCTAAATCTCACTCCTGTTACATTGTTCGTTCTGTAGCTGGGACATAAAGAACAAAACCTGGGCAGTGACGGAAGCGTTGCGGCCTTTGGTGATCAACGTTGAATACACACGTGGCGGAAAGACCCTGTTCAAGGCTGTCCACTTTGCCGGTTACGTCGGTATCCTTACTGCGCTCAAGCCCGTAGGTATTTTTATTTTTAGCCGAATGGATGGGACTCTCTTCTCTCTGTAGGATAAAACCGAGTCTCCACAAAGTTAACAAATGCTGATTTTTAGCCACGAGCTAGCGCTAGAGCTTGGAAATACTCTTTTTTGAATGGCTTTGCCATCTTGTGGTGTTTTTGTGTTGTTGTTTTTATGGTGACAGTCACACAGACAAATGCCTGTATAAATACACACTCACACACACATATTTGCAAAATATCAGGACTGAGTTTATTTCAGAATGTAGGAATCGGAAAGTGTTATTTTTTTAAATGGAAAGAGTGCATATTTCATCCAAATGTAAGAATCTAATGCAAAATTGGCTCTTTACCTCTAAAAAGTTTACCTATTTGGTCCGTCTCCTATAGGGGACGAAATACATGTAGGTCGACTTTTCTTCAAATTTTTCTCGAAAAGTGGTTGGATTTTCTCCGTTCTGGATAGAGCACTCCCTTGTCCTTAAAACACTCATGCACTACAACTGCATTCCCATGCACTAAAAGAGCACTCCCGTGTACTTAGATAAAAGTGGGGTCCTGGAAAAAAAAAAGAGGTCCTTGCAACTGAACACATTTGTAACTAAGAAAGGCAAGGCCTGGTACCCATTTGTACCTTTAGGCAAGTGCACACACACACACACATATCACTCTGCTCCTTTCTGTCCCTCCCATATTTGTCAACAAAGGGTTTCAATAAGGGACAAGTACACACTCCTTATCTCGAACTTCCTACACCACCGCCACTCCTTCATTTCTTTGTTAAAATAGCTACTTTTAAAATGATCACCTCCCCAGAGGTGCCAACCCCCTAATCTTCTTGTCAGTATTTCCGGACCCGTTTGTCAGTATTTTTTAACACTTGTCAGTATTTTTTTGTTCTCGCAAAACCCAGCCAATGACACTATAAAATAACGACAGGCTTCCCTCTGAAACAGCAGGCTATTTTCAGTCCTCTAAAATTACGATGAAAATCAGCTTGTTGAACATCACACTTGTTTTACTCTAAAATCACCATGAATATCAGCTTGTTGAACATCACACTTGTTTTACTCTAAAATCACCATGAAAATCAGCTTGTTGAACATCACACTTGTTTTACTCTAAAATCACCATGAATATCAGCTTGTTGAACACAGCGACGTTCAGTGAGTGCAGGAGTACTATTATGAGACCAGAAACCGGTACAGAAGCACCGCTGGCAAAGATAACCCTTTACTGGGCACACGTCTGTATGTTTTAGCTCTAAACAGGCAAGACATTTTATAATTTTAGAGATATTTCGGCGTATGTTAGTAAAAACACCACATCTTACTCTTAGGTATTAGTGCATAGATTTAAATAAAATAAAATGCAAAATGAACAGAAATAAATTCTTTTTTGATTATTTACCTTTTTATGCTTCTCTTGTTATGTCTTTTTTTTTATTACTCCATGTGTTCACAAAAAAAAAGTTTTAAAAAGTCCAAACAAGCCTCCTCCTCTTCTTTACTTCCCTGCCCATCTAAAAGATCGGATGCATGCATGCTACTCACACTAATGTCAGTACTGATCTCTTCCTCCGACTTAAAGTCTATTTCTCTCACTTTAATGTCTGATAAATGGAAGCCTGTAAACTCTCCTTCATCAGTTGAAGAATCTAAACCATCCATTTGAGACACTCACACAATTTTTTTTTTTAATCGAAAAAACAAACGCTTCAAAGAGAAAACTTGTGGAAATGCAGTCGGATGTTTTCACAACAGAATAAACCGGAAGTCAATTGCCGGAAGTCTCACCATCTTTCAAACAACGCGAGAATATAACCAGTGGTTGATACGGACGCTTTTGGACGTTTTGCCTGTTTAGGCTCTCGGGCGCTACGCCTGGTAAAGGGATAAACGATCGGCAACTTCTCCTCCGTATTTTTGTTAAAGTTACTGTATTTCCGTAATAAATTCACTTCGCCGGAATTAAATACGGTCAATCCGTACTGGTTGGCATCTCTGCCTCCCCCAACCCTCTTTGTTTTAGATGTTAACACTGTGTAGAAAATATAACTGGGCTTTTATGTTCTCTTCTCTGCGAGGATGTGAACATTTGTAATCATTACTGGCCTGTGTGCAAAGGTGAACACTAATTCCGTACCTGGGTGCCCCAGTCGCGACACGAACATAGGCCTATGGATGTACGTTGTGTATGTATGTCAACGATCCTCTGTTTTCGGTTTTGCTCTTGTTAAAATCCCCTCCCGTCCTTTAGGGAAAAGGCTAATTAGCCTATACACAGTAAAACTATCGCATTGCATTTTCTCCCCGATATCTTTTTTACTTTTACTGTGAGCGCTGTGTAGAAAATAACTTTACTTTTATTCTCTGCTCATAGCTGCCAACTATGCCGGAAAATCCGGGAATATCCCGTTTTTAGCTGCTGCTCCCGTTTATCCCAGAACGCATTTCAAAATTCTGTTTAACTTTTTTTTCGAATTTTGAGTTTTTTCCCCCCTCTCTTTCTCTCCTAGACGAGATTCTTAAAAGCAAAGCCGAGCGAAACTGAAAGTATAGTTTTCAAACCGGAAGTCAGTGTTGATGCATTCTGTGCGGGACTAACTTTTTTCCGCTTTTTGTTAGCCTACTAGCTTTGTGTTGTGCGATTAGGCCTAGACCTATTGGTGTGATGGCTTCTAAAAAAAATAAAGACCGGCCGAAAAAGCCAAAATTGAAAACCACGTTTTCTGAAACATACAGAAAAGACTTTGATTTCATCGAAAGTTGCACAGATCTGTGTAGTGCATTTTGCAACTTGTGCCGATGCACCATAAACGTCGGCTATGAAGGCCGATTAGCAATTGTTTGTCACGAGAAGACTGAGAACATAAGAAAAACCAACGGCTTGCAACTGCAGCATCGAAAAACCCAAGGATTTCTTCTGTGTTTAAAACATTCATAGTTACTTGATTATTTTATAGACTCAAATATTAAAATTGATAATTACCTTTTCATTTATTAACAATCACTTATAATTAAAATACATTTTTGCTCATTGGTTTTCCTGTAATTTTTTTTCCTATTCAAAAAGTGTGTAAATAATTAATGCATGAATTGTATTTCTTATTTAATTTCAAGAATTTCTTTCTGTAAATTACTGAGGGCCATTTGTCTGGTTTTGATTTGTTTCAGGCCCTTTTTCTGTGGCTGAACTTTTTATCTGACTCTACCATGTATTTTCTGTCTTCAGTGTGTCCACCATCCTAAAATAGTGAAAGATTGAGAGTAAAATTGAACACAAAACAGTGTGACATGTTATGCTCCTATAGCGCCAGATTGCACCATTTTGCTTCATTTAAAAAAAAAAATTCCGGATCCCATAGCTCTTTTGGGCGCGCACATGGATCCCTGTTTTTATTTCCAGAAAGTTGGCAGCTATGTCTGCTCTCCAACCTTTTTGACTCGTATGCAAAGCAGTGTGAGTCTATGTACTTGCCGATTTTAGTCAGTCCGTCGGGCTGTGCGTTGTCTGTGCAAAACTTGCAAGTGGAGTCATATCTCGAAACCTATTTCAATTATCACAACCAAACTTGATAAGATTGTGTATATCCATGAGACCTCATAAATGATCAATAAATGAATGATTTCACCTCAAGGTCAAGGTCACAGGGTCAACAAGTGTTGGTAAAAAATTTAGTTTTTCACAAAATTTAACTTTTTTTTCTTCTAGATTATTAATATTGAACTTATGATTTTTTGATGCAGGATAGATATCAATGAGACACACATACTATATAAATTTGGTCAACCCCACTCCAATTTTAAGGTCATTGGAGCTACCCAAAGTCGGTTAGTATAGGCACTTTGAAGTGACCTTGACCCTAAACTATGAGAGATATAAAGTCCAAACTTGTTGTATTCAGAGATGATAGATTGATCTTTCATATATGTTCCGTTTTTACATTCGATCTTGAAGCTCAAGGTTATTTGAGGTTTTGCAAAACATACAAAAAATAGGTCATCGTTTGCTGTTTATTTAACCCATAGTATGCAACATTGGTCAGACAAGCATGAGAGGTCAGATGAAGATCAAGGTCATCCCAAGATCAAGGTCACTGAAGTTCAAGGTCATCCCAAGGTGATAGATTTTTTTGGGGCATAATACAACTTTCGCTGTAGTTTACTTGATAGTACATGAGTGTATTTGGAGCCGGAGGTCAAGTTCATCTCAAGGTCAAAAGCATAGAAAGATCGATATTGCTTTGCATTTTAATGCCACCATTTGATTTTGTATTTCTGTGCACCCATTTTCATGATCAATGTGAATTCCATCAATAATATATAAGGGGCTTTGCCCTTCTAGTTTACTTTTATTGTCAGCACTGGGTAGAAATCCAAACTTTCAATTGTTGTTTTCAGCAATTGTTCTCTTTCTCCATGGATGAGAGATTCAACAAAGATGGCGGTTTTATTGGTACGTTATTGCCTTTCATATTGCATTTTTTTTTTAAAACAGCAACTCACAGCGACTCTACCGAAGCTTTCCAGATTTTAAGGTCAGATCAAGCAGGCTAGCTATAAATAGCTTCGCCGATGCTTCCTTTCTCTGTAAGGGGGTGCTGGCAAGCTATAAATAGCCTGTAGCATGCAAAACGTGTAGGCAATGAACAGTGCTGCTCTCATAGGAAGTGAGCTGGTGTGAACTTGCTGTTGCATTTGAGTTTTGTGAGAGCGCTACCAAAGACTCACCGCAGTGCAATTATTGCAAAATGTTTGTATAAGGCCACATATTTGTAAGATAGGGAGTATAGGTCATGTTTACTTAACAAAAGAGTGGTGCTTGGTTAAGGTTAGTTTGATCAAAGATTACAAACAGAAAGCAAATCAGAATTATTTTGCCCCACAGAAATTGCACCAGGCACAAGCACTCGGTACAATTCGAACGTGAACTGTGTCAAATAAACTGTTGATTTTTAAGAACTCGGGAGGAATACAGTAGCGGAGTATAATATTATGGAACTGAGGAGTGTGTTTGACAGATTTTAGGGATTTGTTGGGTTTCTCTAAGTTAGTAACTGTCAACATTTTGCACAGCCTGTTGGGTACATTCCACAATACCGTTGTGTTGAATTTTTTTTTTTTTTTAAATCTCAGAATTTCTTTGATTTTATTGCAAAGAAGGGGCAAAACAGACTGTGAGTGCGAGTCCTTTCTAGAATTTCTTTCCTTGATTATATATTTTGATTAAAATGATTTGGTATAATGACAAACTTTCCCTCCACATTTTTGTGCTTTAAATCACAGATGTGAATAGATGTTAAATAAATAAATATAAAAATTACATGAATTTAGTTATGTAGACTACATACTTGAATAATAAACTTATTATTTAAAATTAAAACCCAAAGTTTTTTCCCCAGGAATTATCAAGTGGCTGGAGGGCGATCGTAATGAGAGCTGGATGGGGTTCTTGACTCGCCAGGTCATGGAGAACGCCACGTCATATGACGACGCCAAAGCCAAACTCTCCAACACCGTCATGCTAGCGCCTGCCTATTTCATTCTTGGAGGCATCGAATCTGGACAGGTTGGGAACATTGATGATTTTTTTTCTTTTTTAAGGTGCAAAACTGAAATACTAAAACCCTTACAAACTGAAGAGTGCAAAAAGTGGCTACAAAGATTTCACTTCTGTTTTTTTGGTGGATTTGCAGACCTGCTTACCGTTACGATTTAGGCGTATTTTGTTACGATTTTCAGCCCTTACTACGATTTTTACGATTTCCCTAATTTCACTACGATTTTCCGAACTCAAAAACTACGATTTTTCGGTTGGCGTCCGTTCCCATTTTTTTATTGCCATTTTCTCCGCGCATTGCCTTTGCGCAGTAGAGCTAGAAGCCAATCAGTGTGCTTTTTCAACCGCGGCTTTTCATTGGTTACCTAGCTTATAATAACCAATCGTGAGCAAGCTTGCGTCCGGGGACGGTAATCTACCCACGCCGTGTAGAGTCATTAAAATGAAGCGTAATCGTGATACTGACAGCGAAGAGGATTCCGATTGTGATGTCGCCACTGCTAAACCAGCAGCTAAGAAAAAGATTCCAGGACGCGAACAGAAATATAAACCAGAGTACGCTGTGACCTGGAAATGTTTAGGACCATCACACAAAGGAGCGGGATGGGTCCTTTGCAAGATTTGTGACCGCCATTTTAAGTGCAGTCATGGAGGGGGACACGATTGTGCTAAACACATTGCCACACAACTGCACAAAGATGCGGAGAAAAAACTAAGCAAGACAAAAAGTGTACCGATCACAGGATTTTTTGTTGCGAAAGAAAAATTCGAAGAGACAAAGAACAACCTGGATCTTCAGATTGTAAAGGCTGAAGCATTAATGTGTGAACTAATAGTGGAAGGAAACTTGCCTTTAGCTAGTGCTGATAAATTTTCTAAGCTGTTTCCTGAGATGTTCCCAGACTCCAAGATTGCTTCAGGTAGGCCTAATTTTTTATTTTTGCATATTTATATTTTGGTTAACCTATACTTTCAGTTTTAAAATTATTTTTCATCATGCAATTTCATACATTTTACAGTAACAAAGTGATAACTTTAAAAACAAAGTGGGCTTAAATCAGATCACATGGGAAAAATGATGAATGTCTCATTGAGTCATTAGTCCTTGTGAAATGTGAATGACAGATTTTATTCAGTTATAGGCTACTTGTAACTTGTTAGTTGTATACCAAATTGAATTCTAAATCTATTGCCTAACTTGTGCCATTTCATAACCACACCATCAATAGGCTAAATAATAAATTATAACAATCACCCAATGTGTAGAATATTTTTTAAGATTTTAATATTAAAATTTTAAAATGTCCACAAATTTAAATCAAGGTTATTTGATCTTTCAATACTCAATATTTGTTCAGCATTGTGCTATAAAATTGCAAAAGAATTGTTTTTCTAAAATAATTGTTAGCCATTGGAATAACCTACCTTTGTCACAAAAAAAAGCACAAAATATTAATCAGTTTAAAAATCAGTTAGACAGTATTCCAAATTTTTTAGACTTTTTTTTTTTGTTATGAATAAAATTAGTAAGCAAAATTTATGGTACATGCAACGCACTTAAAATTCATTAATAAAAAGAGAGGGCATATTTCAAAGGCTTCACGGCCTATTTTTTTGCGGCTAAACCACTATTACTACTACTACTACTAATACTATTATTAGTAATAATATTATTAAGAAATTACCATGACTCCCATTGATAGTTATTTTGCCATTTAAAAATTACATAATATTTTTTAAAAATAAAGTACGTCCAAATGGATGTCCGAAAGACAAATTTTATTCAGTTGACAGTTGTTTACCAACTTAAATTATGAATCTATTGCTTAGTTAAACTTTGCCATTTCATAAACCACATCAAATAAATAATAATGTGTAGGCCTTATTGTTTAAATTCTAATAATTTTTGTTTATAGATGGATACTAGTAATGACACTAATTTAAATCAATGTTATTTGAACTTTCAATACTTTTAGTCATGATGACGTGGCATAAACCTGTTTCAGCCCCCCGCGGTCACTTACTCTGAAAATACCTCCATACTCAAGTCAAATAATATGTCAAAAGAAAAATGTCTCTCATTTTTATATATTTTAATTTTGTCATTGTCTTAAACTGTTTGTTGTAGGAATTTCAATGTTGCTGCATGCATTTTACTTTTGATTATCATATGGTGTAAATAATTATGTTATAGGCGTCTCGTGCTGTCGGAGTAAAGCAACTGCCATTATCAAAGAGATGTCCGCCCAGCAAATGACAAGTTTGGCCAGTCGCATGAGATCCCAGGCATTCAGCATATCAACTGATGGAAGCAACGATGCTGATAAAAAGCAGTATCCGCTGGTTGTGAGCATACAAGGGGCAGATGGCACAGTGAACTCGGAACTGCTCGCTCTTCGTGTCTGCGAAGATGCATCAACTGGTAATTAGCTTGTTTAATTTATAAGGTGTCAATTTTATTTCATTTATGTTAAATTTTCTTGCACTATTGAATCTATCTTATAAAATAAAGTTCTGTTATCTTTAGTTACATTTAACTACTTTCAATAAAAATGAAAATTGTTTGTTGGCTGCAGGGCAAAACATCTTCAACTTGGTGGATTCTGAGTTCACAGCTCAAAACGTACCATGGAGCAACTGTATTTCTCTCGGTTGTGACAATGCCGCAGTGATGACTGGCAGATGCAAAGGTGAATTTATTGCTTGTTTTGTTTTTCCACACAGTCAAGGGGAGTTAATTTTGAAAATATACATTGTATGTGCAATTTACTTGCGGCTTGGCGATTATTCATTGTGTTTTTTTTTTTCTTTAAGGGGTCATCAAGTTCGTCAGAGAAAAGCAGGTTGAAGTGCATATGTCTGGCTGCTGCCTTCATCTGGTGCACATTGCAGCAAAAAATGGCGCCCATTGTGTAACTGATGTTGAAGATGTCCTTCAAGACATTCACAACTTTTTTAAAAAGAGTGTGAATCGACAAATGGAATTTAAGGAACTGCAGACTCTTTACGACCTTGAGCAGACCAGAATGCTGAAACATGTCTGCACCCGCTGGCTTAGTATTGGCAGGTTTGTTGTTTCTTATTTTCTAATTTCCACTTGATTAGTTAAAAATAAATTCAGGATGTTCGCAATTATATAAATCAGTAAAGAGTATTTTAACTTTTATGAGACTATGACCAACTGATTTTAATGTTT
Source organism: Oncomelania hupensis (assembly GCA_036898135.1). Taxonomy (NCBI): domain Eukaryota; kingdom Metazoa; phylum Mollusca; class Gastropoda; order Littorinimorpha; family Pomatiopsidae; genus Oncomelania; species Oncomelania hupensis. The sequence continues at coordinate 45,722,791 of CM072518.1, read as the reverse complement.
TGCTGCTGCAGGTGCCTGGAGAGACTACTCCTGAATTGGACCCCTCTTTTTCACTTCTTCCACAATGAAAAAACGAAAATGGAAAAGAAGAAGGCGATGACTAACTACTCTTCTTCAAAGGTGGACAGCATCACTCTGTACCTCAAGTCCACAACCAACCGACTAAAGTGTCACTTCCTTTCCTACACTGTGAAGGTCTACGACAAGGTTCTTTTGAAACTGCAAGCAGAGGAACCCATGATCCACTTGTTGAGACAACAGCTGACCAGCCTCATCGAGGACTTGTTTGCCCGCTTTCTGCTACCAGCTGCTCTGGTCAAAGAGGTAATTTACTGTAGCCTACTTTTCATGTAATTGGCTTTTGTGTGTGTACACTTTAACCCATAGGCATTTGAGCTTCTGCTTAAAGAGTAACTGTTGTTTATTGTTGGTCAGGTTCCAGCTGATGGGGATCTCGAGGACACCTCCGGTGGTGTGGCTGAGAAGAAGAAGGTCAAAAAGATCAAGTTGCAGGTTGAAGAGGTATGTTGTAGGCATTTAATTTTGTGTGTCCATGTTTGTTGGCTTCCATTACTTTAATTTACTATACTTTAAGATCTTAATGCTCACATTATTTTTTCTGCTTTTCTCTTCCTGACAAGTGACATGCAAATTTTAGTGCATTACTCCCTGACATTGATAATATTACTTATTCTTTTTTCAATCTTCTCTGTCATTAGGTGCTGTACAAGAGGAGATCCAATCAAAAATCAAATGAGGACCTTGTTGTAGGCACCGAAGCAAGAAGAATGCTGTGCAAACCAGCAGAGCATCACCTCCGTGACTTCAGAGTGGTGCAGTTCTACACTTCTGTACGCTCCTATTTCGAGACAGTCTGTGAATATCTGCTGAATAAGCTGCCCCTGGATGACCCAGTGCTCAAGAAAGTCACAGTTTTGGATCCTAACCAGCAGTCATCAGCCAAGCTCAGTGACCTTTTGTACCTCTTGGAGCGATTTCCTGCCTTGCTGCCAAAGGGTGCCACAGTGGATGGAGTAACAGAGCAGTTTATCAAATACCAGAGCTTGGACCTGTCTCAGTGTGATGCTCCTCGGGTTGACAAGTTCTGGCTTAATGTCCGTGCGCAAGAGCCAGAGCTGCAAGAACTGGCAACAGTCATGGCAGGTTTGATGACCATTCCTCATTCATCTGCACCATGCGAAAGAGTATTTTCAACAGTAAGAAAGAATGCCACAACCCAGAGAGCTTCAATGGGGCAGGATACTGTTGAGGCACTCCTTGTGCTGAAGTCAAGACCTGGGCACTTACTGGACAAGCATCAGTATAGTGATCACCAACTGAGGAGCATTAAGAGTGCCTACTACACTTCTTTGAAGAAGTAGAAAATATAAAAACTGTTTTTGGTGTGTTTTTAATATATATATATATATATATATTACTATTTACTTTTGCATCTGAATGTTTTTCTGACTCTAGTCTGCTATGTACATGAAAGTCATAATAAATGCAGACAGTTTATCTACTTCTTTTTAGTTCATTGTTGTGCTCAAGTCCACACCTGGGCACTTTCTGGACAAGCGTCAATATAGTGATCACCAACTGAGCAGCATTAAGAGTGCTTACGACAATTATTTGAAGAAATATTACATATGAAAACTTTTTTTTTTTACATTTTCTTTTACATCTGAATGATGTTTTTTTTTTTACATTTTAGTCTACTAATATGTACATGAAAGTCATAATAATTAATAATAATAATAAATTCAGACAGTTTATCTACTTCTTTTTTTTAAAAGTAAATTCATTGTTTGCTTTCTATTTTTTTGTCTTGCTGCCTGTTTAATTTACTATTAATTGCAAATGTTGCAAGATTGTTAGTATTTGTTGTAGAAATATAATGAATTTAAAGACCGATAGATCGATCGCGGTGTGAATACGCTTTTTACAATTTTCCCTCAAAATGTTACGCTTTTTGCCCCAAGTTGTTACTCCTAAAAATTTGGGGGGTAGGCAGGTCTGGATTTGCATAATCATATGAATGTTCTGTGTTATGCCTTTTATTTTGCTGGCAAATGTGTGGCAGCTTTTCGTCTTTGTTTCCTGTCCATAGATAGTCTTTAGAAGCCGCCTAGGCCCGCTGCTAACTGTAGTTGTTGAGGCAGAAACCTGACTTTGTCTCCATTTTAATTTGTAGCCAAGGTGTGGATGCTGAATGCATGATTGAATTGCTTTTTAATGTGCCATCTTATGTTCACTTCATAAAGGGTTTAGCTAGCCATTTCAGTTTTGCCTCCATTTACACCACCATGCATCCACAGTCCTCAAAATGTGTGTCCATAGTCAAAAGCATGAGAATATTTATATGGGTTGGGTTTGTTTGGGTTTTTGTTGGGTTTGGGGAGGGAGAGGATTGTGGGGCAAATTAGCATGACCCTTGTTAACATATGTGTCACTTTTTCTTCCATAGGCTTCTGTGATCACTCGTGCAAGGGAAAAGGCGATCGATGTGTGGGACATGAAGACAATCACTGAGCATCCTTGGTACATTCTGGAAACCAACTATGACCACTGGGAGAAGCCTTTATTCCTGGACGACAGACGCACACCTGCCAATCAGTGTATGATGAACATGACGCAGCAGGTTAGTAGCCAAAAAGATGGCTTGCTAAGATTAGGGAAAATTTTTTATTTGTTGTGCTGATTCCTTGTGTTGGTGTTCTGATGTGTGGATTTAAAATTTTTAGACATCACTGTGAAACGGAACAATTACATTGTGCCAGCAAGGAGTCGATCTGAAACAGAAGCGTGTGTGTTTGTTCAATGGCTAGAGAACTTTTTACTATGCATGTGTGCACGTGCTTTTCGGCCCGAAGAGAATGTTAAAAAAAGAAACTTCTAACTCTCAAAGTCAAACTGCAAACTCTTAACTTTTAAACTATGTCAACTTTTGTCAACATAATGTGGGGTCATGTCAAATGGATGAAGCTCTTTAAGGGATGGCACTTGATTTGAAGCTGTAGAGCTGTTTTCTACATGACCCTTTCACATTAATAGATTTCAGCTGTGGCTGCTTGCAAGCAAGTCAGTTCGAGTTGACTGTATGGGATATTGGATAACTATTATATACAAGCTTTGTTTTACTGAAACATGGTGCTCACTAACCGGCATAATGTTCACTTGTAAAACGCATTCTGAAGCTGGGAACCACTTTGTTGTGTAATATTTGGTGGTTAAAGATTTAAGAAAAATCCATTGCTACTTGGAATACTACGTATAAAATGTTTTAATGTGCAGGTTGTTTCTTATAAGGTAACCGCTCTCTCCTTCTGTCATGTTTAGATAGCATCAGTAAAATATTGAATTTTGAAGTATTTGATATCGATATGATTTACTTTGATTTGGTATGTAGTTTATCAGTGTTATTATTTTCAGCTTAATTTAGTCAATGTAATTATTTTTAATTGCACAGGCTGTAGGCTTCCCTGGAATGTTCGACGTGCTGTCGACAGAGCCCGTCTTGAATAAGGTACACATTTTTAAATGAATAGTAGAAGGTTGTAAATATATTATTGTCTTTTTAGAGAGTGTGTTGTGTTTCATAACAATTTATAATGCTAAAGTCTGTGGTTTGTTTAGTTTTATTAAAGACTGCTTGTTTGGGAAGATCCCACAATGCTGTAATTGTTCAGATGTATCATTGCATGTTGGTATATATTGGATCAGGCAACCGTATACATTTCAGTTTGCAAGTTCATCTCGGGTGTGCAATTTTTTGTGTCCACATATTCATCATATGTATATTCTTTTGATGCCTTTGAACTTAAGTTGAAGGAAGGGTCTTGCTGATATATGGACTTGTGTTTCATGCATGTTGTAGCTCTTCGTACTTGTGCATCATAGCTTATTTTATTGTGTTATTTATTATGTAGAGAGTTCAGTAAATTTACAATGTTTATGTTTTACAGCTTATGCTTGTCCAGCAGCCACTAAAATGTTTTTTTAAAATATTCAAGTACCTAATATTTATAATAATTATTTATTTATTTATTTATTTATTTATTTATTATTATTATTATTATTATTGTTATTATTATTTGTCATTCGTAAAGCGCTTTTCCTCCATTTGAGATCAAAACACTATATGAGTTTGTATGCAAACAAATGTCTGCTAAACTATGATTTGTATGTTTTTAATGGTGGGTATTATCATTTTTTATCTTTACAGCTGACGGCATATACTGCTCTGATGGAAGTGAAGACGGGGAAATTTGAGACATACATCAGATACTGCAAGGATCCTTGCACTCCTTGGTAAAAGAAATGGCAACTTGCCGTACGTTCGACACTGGAATTCTACTTGATCCACATCATTCCACATGATTTTGTGATAAAACGTGTTACTATTTCATTAATTTTTGTTTTTGTTTTTATTTTTTTAATTCTTTCTATGTACAATATCATGAGGCTGTTGGAAATAAAATTGTGACTGGAATCATTGCACATGATTTGTGATGATGATCATGATTTTCTTTTGTAAGTCGCAGCATCATTCAAGCTAGCAACATGTTCTAGGAACATAGGAGAGAGTGGAGGTTGGGGGTGGTTTGGGACTTAGGTGTGGGTAGCAGGAGTCACATCAGCAATCAAAGAGATGTTTCTTCGTTTGCCTCTTGAAGACATCTAGGTCACCCACATCCTTTAGGAATTTGTAATGGAATTTTTCATGGTTTTGATTGTTTCTTTTTGTTATCCCTCCCAAAGAAAAAAACACTAGACATTCGTTTTTTTACCGAAGCTGTATTGAAATCGTATTTGATTTTAAAGCATTGTACTTAATAATGTCGTAGGATTTGCCTGGTTTTCTTCAAATGTTGTTTTTTTAAATTTATTATTATTTTTTGTTTTGGAATTGTACAGAACCTTTTCTTTGACCACACTGGAATGGTGTCAGAATACGTTTCAGATTTATCTTCTAAGTTACATTTTGATTCATCAATAGACCTTTTGCAGCTGTTGGGCTGTAAACTAAAGTTACACAGGCAGGCAGTCCATAAGGGACGCTGCATCCTATTCCAGTGTTAGAGGCTGTTGAGAGCATGCTTACACGCAGCCTATGCTTGATAGATCTCTGACTCTTGGATAGCAACGGGGTGGCCTGTTGAGTGGAGACTGGCCTATGGGGCGTAGAGGTTAGCGTTTTGGCTGCGCATTTTTCAGTGGTAGAAACATAAAAGGGAAGCCCCATTGCTAGGAGATAAGCTTGTTGAGATGCAGCAATGAGAAAGGCGTGACAACATTATAATGCCCCCGGCTTCAGTAGGTCCCAAGTATGTTTACGACAAGGAAGAAAGATGATTGTTATCATTCTTGGGGACTTCAGAGTTGAGAATCGATGGAAAAAAATTAATTCTTTTTTGTTTTAATATCAAAATATACTTGTGCTGCGTGAGTCACTTATAATTTTTAAAAATCATGTTTTAGTATAAACAAAACCAGTTTGGGGTTGCATAATGATTTGCAAAACCCTAGTGTGGGCTTTGATAACGATTGAGAATAGGCTGACTCCAGTAATTTCCCCTGCATCATGACACTTTAACCGAGGTTTATCTCAAAACTCCCTGGGGTAGAGAGTTTTACAGTTTGTCTTTCACTTTGTAAATAATTGTTTGTTGCTTTGAATATGAACTACATCGATATTTGCCATCGTTGATCATTTGTTGTGCCTTTCCATATTTGGAATTGGATCGAACTGATTTTGAATAGATTTTTTTGCTTTTAGTGCAATATACATGTCATTACCTTTTTTTAAAAAATATTTTTTTATTATCCTTATATTGTTCATTGTCTTCCAAGTTAATCTATTAAAAAAAAAATTAGATGCATTTTTATGTGGTTAAAAATGTGTTGTTTCTTTAAATATTTTAATTACTTTATTTTGCCATGTTTTTTATTACTTTTATTTGTTTCCATAGATTGCGCACACCCCAACCTCAAACTTTCTATCTGGTGAATGATTTGTGTTATATAATTAGAGACGTTTAAAATACTAGATTTTTTTCACACAAATAAAATACGTTTACTTTTATACGTATGCACACATGCATGCACACATCTTAAATATAAAGTTAGTAATTGTTTATAGGGGTCCAGCAGACTGCAAAGAGCCGAATCAGGACCACAACTTGTTTGAAAGAGGATTCACCCCCAATTCATATAAAAGATTTGCTGAAAACAACTCTAATGGTAAAATCTACCAGCTGGTCATTTTACAATAAAGGTATTCCATGCAGAGGACACTGAACCCCCGTTTACAAAAACAAAATAGAATAATAACGTTATAAAATATTTACAAAACATATACATATAAAATGCATAAATAGCTAGAAAGCCCTAGGGACCATTTGGCAGAAAGCATCCAATATCATCAAGCTGACCCAACATACCACATACACCAACGAGGAGTTTTGGGAGAGTTTTCAAGAAACGAGGTAAGCGGCTAGTCTAGCGAAGAAGATATATCTACACACACACACACAAACAAATGAGCACTTAACCCACACACTAACAAACATGTATGTGCACAAACCACTAGCAACTTTATTTGGATGAAAAATAAATCTTGAAAACCCATGGTTAGTGGAAGCACTCCACATTGTGGTAACAATCTATAAGATGCTTTGACACTAATCAATTTTCCACAGAACTAAGTTTGTTTAATGTTTGACTCGCATGCATAGCAATTTGAGTCAATGTACTTGCCCCCAAAATGAAAGTTGTACAGATTTGTGCGAATCTGAGCAAAAGGAATCCTAAAAGGTTTGTTTTTTTTTCAAAAGTCTGTTCCACTGTCTGTGTGAAACTCAACATGGATAGTTACTCGGGAATCTATTTTATTTACCACAACAAAGCTTGGTAGGATGGTGTATATCCATGAGAGCTCGAAAATTATCAGTGATTGAAGGTCAAAAATTATGTTAGTAAAAAATGATCATTTTTCACATCTAAATTTATTGATAGTAGACTTAATGATTGTTTGATGCATGGCAGCTATCGATGAGACACACTAATCATGTGAGTTTGGTCAACCTCACTCCAAGCAAGGTCAAGGTCATTGGAGCTGTCCAACAGGAACGGATTTCCTGAACAATTATGGGCCTGTGCTGGAGCAGTAGTTTTAGTTGATCACTGGTATCAAAGACACTAGAAAAGTATTTATAACTATCTTAAGCAAGAATGTTCTATCCCTGTTTTGTGTGGCGTAAAGGGTACTTGAAATTGTTTTATACTGCCAGTCTTTCAGCCTTTGAGAATGGAAATGAAATGTTTGCAGTATTGAATAATGTATGTGGCAAAAGTTATAGTTTTGCTCACAATTAATACTATAAACTTCACTGTATCTTGTTAAACAGGTAAATTAGTTGCTGTGGTGTTTTTTATTTTCTTGCTTTTTCCATATTTGATTTTTTTTCCTTCAAGAATCGTGTGTCCTGCATTGTTATGTAAATTTATAATGTTTCAGGCTGTGCACATTCAACTTAATAATTTAGAATGTTTGTATTCTATTTTGTTTTTGTAAATGGGGGTTCGATAAGTTGGGGTGAAGCTTCAGCCGTCCCCTGCATGGGATGTCTTTATTGTAAAGTGACTAGCTGGTGGAGAGCTTTCGGTTTTACTACTAGGGTTGTTTCAGCAGATCTTTTATGCGGATCGGGACCCCCGTTGGGGTGCCGGGGGTTTCAGTATAAATAGTATCCCCACTTTCTGGAAATTTAGTGCTTTAAATTCCCACTGTCGCTGTCTTTCTCATTTGCTCTTTCTCATTCCTGCTCTGTTCTATCAATCTGCTATACTATCGGCTTCTTCGCTAGACCAGTCTCCTACCTTTTTTCTTGAAAACTCTTCCGGGACAAGACTCCTTGTTTGTGTATGAGGTCTGTTGGATCAGCTTGGGAATATTGGACGCTTTCTGCCAGGTGGTCGCTAGGGCTTCCTATGATGTTATTATTTAGCAATGTATGCATTTTATATGTATGTGTTTTGTTGATAATTTATAATGATGTTTGTATTCTATTTTGTTTTTGTAAACGGGGGTTCGATTAGTTGGGGTAAAGCCTCAGCCGTCCCCTGCTTGGGATGTCTTTATTGTAAAGTGACTGGCCGGTGGAGGGCATTCAGTTTTCCCACTAGGGTTGCTTCAGCAGATCTTTTATGCGGATTGGGGGTTGTCCGGTCCTGATTTGGCTCGGAAGAGTCCGCTGGACCTAAAGCAACAATTATGTAATGTAATGTAATGCGGATCGGGGGTTGTCCGGTCCTGATTTGGCTCGGAAGAGTCCGCCGGACCTAAAGCAATAATAATGTAATGTAATGTGCACATTCAACTCGGAATTATTTTTGATACAATAAAAAGTCAAAACTCTCGAATTATGTTTGGTTTGTTTGTCACGTTATCGAGTGGTTTCCTTTCAGTCAGAGTCCTGTCATGCTTGCATTTATGAATACATGAACTACATGAGCTGCCTGAATGTACATGAATTATGAGGCAGTCGTCGATACCAGCAAATTAGTCCCAGCCCCTCCACGTCAGCGAAGAAGCCACCCCCAACAGCTCACCCAAATTCAATGTAGAACCAAATACCGCCAGTTCTCTTTCCTTCCCAACACCATCAAGGACTGGAACGAGCTGCCCAAAACAACAGTGACAGCTGATACTCTAGACTCCTTTAAGTCACGAGTGCCACAACTATAAATAGTTTTCCTTTTTTTTTTTTTTTTTTTTTTTCCCCTACGCAAACCCAGTTCAGTACGGCAGAGTAATCAACCTGATGATTGAGGCCGTCTAATGGATGAAGGTACATCTATTTATGTTTGTTTCCATTAATACACAAACATCCAGTCAATGTCATGCTTGATTTCATGAATACATGAACAACGTCATGTCATGCTTGCTTTCTTGAATACATGAATGAAGAATGCATGATTCAAAAGGTTTATAGATCTAGTATAACTTCAACAGCAAAATGGCGTACTCCTGCCGCATACAGGCCCACAATTATAATATTTGTATTTGTTATGCCCTACAATTTATTTTAGCTTTTGCCCACAATAATGCGCGCATCGAAGTTATAATCACAACGTAGGTACTTATTTACGTCACAAGTTGACGTCACGTAATGTACAGAAGCTGCCGCGGCTATCTCGTGCCAGCTGCCACTCTTTTGAAATTCTTCATAATAATTATGTTAGGCTGGAAGTCTCTTCTTCCGTCTTTGTATATTTCAATATCACAAGGATGTGACTGCACTGCGAAGAACTTCTGGAAAGCTGTTCCATAAAGTGGAACCTGAATATAACAGTCTGATTTTAAACAGATTAATTCTAGGAAATAGGATATTTAGAAAATCTGGTAGTTTTCCAAGGAAAAAAAAAGAGTAGAAGAAGCAGAAGACAACAGGATCTATCGCAAAAAAAAAAAAAAAAAAAAAAATCGTCACAGAAAGACGTCACTTCCTAACCCTAGACATGCGCTTTCTCGAACACTCCTACGCATACCACGTTGAAATTACGACACAACATGGACCTAGCAAGGGCTGTCAAAATAAGTTTGGTGGTTGTCTTATGTGTGTACTGGGTGATAGATTTTGGCTGCATTTATAAATTTATTTTCAAATCTTCATCGCTGCGGGCCAAGATTCTGAAACGGCCCTATCGGGACAGCCTTGCTAGCAAACAGAAAGCACCTCTGACAATTTGAACGGAGACTATGACTATGAGCGCTAGATTATAGGATCTGGATCTAAAAAATTTACATCAAATAAGCCTTTATTGGCTATCGTCGTGACGGACTTGGGGAGCGCAAGTCTATCTATCAAGGGACTTCAAAAAGTTACTTCATGTCTCTTAGTTTAAAAGCTGGCTTAAAATACATTCCTGTACAAATCTTGGAATTGGTCAGTAGTGTGACAGCCCTAGCGGTGACGTCCTCAGCGCTGGTGATGGTGCGCTGGCGATGTCATCGTCGCTTAGCCGATTCCACAAAATTGGGTCAAGATCTAAAAACTTTAAAGAAAAAAACGATTAGTAGTGAGTGAATGCATCAGAGACTGAGAAATATCTTTGCATTTGATCTAATTTACCGAACGGACTGTGCTTTTCACGCATCAAATGCTGGAGGCTTTTAAATCTGATGATGAACCGTGCATGCATGCAGCAAATCATTAGATTTACGATATAAGCATTTAGTGATTTACCTAGCTGATCTTCTGAATTTCTGACTTTACTGCAATTACTAGATAAAGACACAAGCCTGCTTCGTAAAGAACTTGGTCATGTATGAGACCTGTTGAATAACAAAGTTAACTATATCTGCTAGGCAAAGGAGGTAGGCTTATTAGGGCTACTGGATTACAATACATTACATGGTCATTGCTTTAGGTCCAGCGGACTCTTGCGAGCCAAATCAGGACCAGAGAAGTGAAAGAGGACTCATTCCTGATCCGCATAAAAGATCTGCCGAAACAACCATAGTGGAGATCTCCTATACGCTTAATGTGTCCGGGGACGTAAATTTTACCATAGTGGTAACACTGGCGGCAATCTACCAGCCGGTCACTTGACAATAAAGACATCCCACGCAGGGGACGCTGAGGCTATACTCTAATTTATCGAGCCCCCGTTTACAAAAACAAAATAGAATACTAACATAATTATATAATATTAACAAAACACATACATATAAATTGCCTACATTGCCAAATAATAACATCATAGGAAGCCCCCATTTGGCAGAAAGCGTCCAATATTCCCAAGCTGATCCAACAGACCTCGTACACAAATGAGGAGCATTGTCCCCGAAGAGTTTTTAAGAAAAAAGGTAGGTGACTGGTCTAGCAAAGAAGAAGATAGTATAGTAGATTGATAAAACAGAGTAGGAATGAGAAAGAACAAAGGAGAAAGACAGCGACAGTGGGAATTTAAAGCACTAAATTTCCAGAAAGTGGGGATACTATTTATACTGAAACCCCCGGCACCCCCACGGGGGGTTGGCTACTGGATTGTCTAGGAAATATTGGATTGTCTAGGAAATAATTATTGTATTATGTGCCTACCTCCACACCTAACTTTTATTTTTGCAATGTGTAAAGATGCTGGAGAAAATAAGACATGCCATGTTTTACGGTTCAAATCCGTTTCGTTACCGAGTTATTGAGGTCCAAAATCGGCATTTCAAAAGCAATTATTAGCAAAGGATGTGACGTCACACGGTTACAGATTGAAGAACGGGTTTGTTTATTTTTTGGCGGGGAGGAGGGGGGGGGGGGTGTCTGCTGGAGCTCTAGCAGTAGCAAGGAAAATGGTTCCCATAGTTCCACTTTCACATCAGTACCACTTCAGTTACACATTTTTCCTGAACAAACCCTTTGTATCATTCTGATGAGAGTTGTGAGAAGTGTGAGCAGGCAGACCCCTAGCAGATCGAATGAATGTGGTGAGTAAATCAATGTATGGAATTGCATAATCGTCTTAGCTGGTCCCTATTTTCACTAAAAAAAAAAAAAAAAAAAAAAAAAAAAAAATTCCGGCTCTGTGGACACCCAAAAATCATTCATAATCTCGACAACAAAAAGAAAGAAAGTAAGGCCTATCGATTTGGTTAGCGTGTGCTGGAAACGGTTCCAAATCTACAGAACAGAATTCTTTTCTATTAGCTATCTCCCTGCCTTTACTCCACATGTTTTACTAACTTTTCGTGATGATTGTGTATGTTATAGAGTGTGTGCAATATGTGAGCGTGTATGTTGGTAACAGATCGCCGCAATTTGAATCTGATTATAAAATAGGCGCATATATAGTAGCAATTATAATTTTTTACTTAGTATTTCTTTGATGATGATGATGATTATTATTATTATTACATAACATCAAATTCCTTAGATCTATAAAGCCTAAAAGTATATTTTGATGTACAATAACAATATAAAATATAAACATCCAGTACCATTTGATCAGTTGTTCTGGGCGTTTGATGCTTCCTGCATTTCAGGTTGGCGGCTTAACATAGGTCCTGTTGTGGTCAGCGTCCTGGTCATTTTCTTTACTGCCAATCTAAACAAACAAATGATTACAATATGCATCAACATCTGTCTATCTTGAATTGTCGCCAAAACAAACAATACGTGTACATTTCTTTGTGGCTGGCATTACGAGAAGGGAAAAAAATGAAAAACAAGATTCTATACAGTTGCCAACTCATTAATTTACAGATTTATCTGATCGTTACCATAATATTCATAACTCATAAATGTAGACGTGTTCACAACTGCTCTGCTAGGTAGTTCAAAATTATTTTAGATATTCTTAAAACTAATTAGATGTTTAGATTAAGTTGAATTTCTGTCACAGTTTATTTTAAAAAGAAAATGTAGTTTGATGTTTAGATCTAAATGTTCATTCCATGTTTGAAGTCGCTGTTGTTCAGTGATGCACAAGTTGCCCGGACACCGGACATTGACCGCTTGTTTTTTTAAATGTCCGATTGTCAAACCTCAAGGCGGACACCTTGTCCGATTAAAACGATGGCGAGTCGGACACGTGTCCGATAGTTTCCGCGTATTTTGCGGAGAGGGCGAAACGTTTATGCAGCGCTAGACGGAAAACCAAACAAGCCCCCGGGACCGTCGTCTACATGCTGAAACGTATATTATATGCCTTATCTCCCTTGTCATCGCCTGCATGGGATTGCTATTTTTATCCCGAGTCACAAAACAACACAGCCAACCAGCGCCCTTGAAACAAATACAGCTTTGTTTTAGTCAATCGGTGCTCGCGACTTGAGTTTACGTTGGATCTGTGTTGGCGTTGCACTTGTACTTTTGGTAAGCCAAACATTCGATCGAAATTATCGAAAATGTTTGCGAAAAAAAGACTGAAGGCGGATAAAAACCAAATCTCAATAACCGTCTTATTATTTGCGGGTTATTCAGTTCCCAGCACATTAAAAGAAGCAGAGCCTACACGATCTGTGGAGAATTCTTCCGATGCCGATGGTCGCGAAGCCGAGAAACCGTCAACTTCGAGTCAGCCTAGTACTAGTACTCGTGTTGATCGCGTTTTTCAGAAGGCGTGGGTAACATTTGACGATGAAAAAAAAGGCCATGTTCTGTACGGTATTTAAAAGTTCTGGTGTGGCGAAAAACTCGTATACTCGCGGCTGCGTTAACTTAAAAAAAAGTGCATTGGAAGATCATTTGACTACAGCTAGTCACAAACTAGCAATACAAGTGTCCCAAGAGCAACACAATGAAGAGGTTTGTGAGGATCTATTGTTGACAAATCAGGAGGAGGCAATGATCACCACAGCGAGAGCTGTAAACTGGCTAATAAAAGAAAATCTGCCTCTCGCGAAATTTGGCTCTGTTATGCAGCTTTTGAAAGACAGTAACGCAGAAAACATTCAACGTCTTGATATCTTAGAGGGTGTACACTGAAAACGCTTCAAAAGAGTATCTTTACCGGATTGTAAAGAAGTGGGCAAGCAAGAGAAAACGCTACATTTTCAAGAATTGAACTTTAACTGTTTCGAAGTGCCTCTTTACTGTTCAGTAATACCAAGTAAACAACAAGACTTTTTGGCAACAATGCCAGTGTCCTATTACTTTTTGTATTCAGGACATCATGTCCTATTGGTTTTTTGTGTTCAGGACATCATGTCCTATTAGGGTCCCAAAACATGTGCATCACTGGTTGTTTACCTACTTTCGCATTGTAATATGTTATGTTACTGTTTGGGGGCTTTGCCAGTACACTTTGAATTAAATTGTTCTCAAGAAATTGCATATTATAAAAATAATACTTTGAGAGGTGACGAGGGTTTCTGTATGAACAGTATCCCCACTTTCTGGAAATTTAGTGCTTTGAATTCCCACTGTCGCTGTCTCTCTTCAAAGACACGCGTGTCTATTATTTACTGAGCGAGAAAATGAAATATTGTAGAAGATTTGAATGGATATCTAAGCAGAACTTCGTCATAAATGATGTTGTGTCGTCTAACTGACAAAAAGATACAATAAATGATGTTATCCTCCCCTGTCTACTCATAAAATAACTATGAACTAGAGTTTGCAGAGCGCAAAGAAGACAGCAGATGCACTTCCAAGCATACCCTACTGTATGTATATATATATATTTATCTAACGTAAATTGTGGTGGGGCAGGGTAGTAAAGTAACCGAAAGGTACCTGGTTCGAATCCCGGATTGTCCAAAGTGTGACCAGAATAATTTGACCAGTAGTCGTCTATACGCTTCGGTGTCGTGTGACTATAAACTACAGTTACATTTACGTAAATTGTTGACCTTACGACACTCACATTTTCATATCTAACTATTGGTTCAGTAGTGAATCGTTTTGGTTGTAGCCAATTATAGTTATATGTGACTTAAAAAATAAAGGAAGTTATAAACGTGTCTTTAAAGTGAATATAAAACTAAAAGAGCCAGACGTCAGGGATTGTCTTGATTATTGAGACTCAATTTTCTAGCTCAAATCACCGAATGTCGCCGTTTGCTTCAAGTTGAAAATTACGGTCGTTTTAAACGAAAAACCAAATGGCATGTAAAACGGCTTATAATTAATGCAGACCACAGTTTTGTACTAAACTGTTTTATCGTTTCTAGTTTTTCAGTGTGAAAGTTTTCAAAATGGAATCGAGTGAGACGATGTTTCCAAAAGTTCACTTCGAAATTACTATTGGAAATAGCGCACATAGAATAAACACATGATGTATCTACAGCCAAGCAAAGACAAAACGGGCGTTGAGCCAAGTTAGAAGGTGATATTTGTCAGTTTGTTCTAAAGACGCAACTTGTAGTTCAAAGAGTTTTCGCGAAGTGTCGCCTGCCTAAAATGTTTTTTGAAGACTTCCTGAAACTGACAGTATACCATTCCAATCGTTTGTATTGCGAAAATCAATACAGTCAAAACGAAAAATAAATAAAACGGTTCATAGATGCGTTTTCCGCTTCAGGAAGTTCATTATAAGTAAAATGTCAATCTACTTTTTTTTTTTAATTAAAAAAAAAATCTATGCGTTGTGGACAGTGCAAAAACTTTGGACTACCTAGCTCTGCAAGGTGTTGGGATCCCAGATATATAGAAATCGTGCCGAGAGTGCAAATGGGTGTGCCCTCCTTAATTGAGAAACCTCTTACCTTCTGTCGAATCTCTCGGCACAAGACTGCACTGTACAGCTGTAAAATCACGCAGGCTGATTTCTTGTTTCATCCCCGCTGCCACTGATTCAAACATTGTCACTTGAATCGAAAACATTTACTCTGTTTTTGAGTCTTTACTTTGGGTCAATTAATTATTTGACATAGCTTACGGTATTTATAACTTGAATATTTCAACAAGAAAACGGAAGTACATTAGTTCTAAAGTTCACAATATTTTTTAAAGTATCTCTGTAAAATAAATTAAGATGATTTGAGCCGCCAAACTGTTGCATCTGTTCTTATTTTCAGCATCTCTACTTGTGATTAAAATATTGTTTGGCGTGGAAGTAGACCTTTAAGGGCTGGATGGTATTGAAGAGCTGCTTCTTTGTGTTCCAAGTTTCATAAGATACGAAACTCAGCTAGGTATAACCAACCACTTTATTATTATTATTTTTTTAATTATTAATATTACAACCAGATCGACTACATCATGGTCAAGAAACGCTCCAGATCAAGCATCAACATTGGCAGGAAACGCACTTTTCCAGGAGCAGACATCGGAAGTGACCTGACCACGATCTCGTGATGATGTTTTTTCCGGCTCCACTTGAAGAGAGTAAATACAGCAAAGTGCACTAGACTGAAGTTCGACCTGGACAAATTGCAAGACCCGGAGGTGGCAGAATTATTTCAGGCCACAATTGGAGGGAAATTTCCACCACTGCTCATTTTGGGGGCTGGTGAAGTAGATGTCAACACCATGACCACCACCTTCAACTCAGCTGTGACAGATGCCGCCACTGAGATCCTTGGCAAGCACCGACCAAAGAAGAAGCCGTGGATCACACCTGAACTTTTGGATCTGTGTGATAAACGAAGAGAGATTAAAAAAAAAAAAGAGCACCTCACAGGTAGCTGATGCCTACCGAAAAATCAACAAGAACTTCCGAAAAGGCATGCGCACAGCAAAAGGAGAACTGGATAGAAGATCAATGCCACGAAATAGAGAACAGTCTGAACAAGAACAACAGCAAGAAGGTCTACCAGACTGTGAAGCGGCTGACAAGTGTTAAACAGCCCAAAGTCTCCACGATCCAAAGCAAGTCTGGCATATGCCTTACAGAAGAACAAAAAGTCTTGGACAGATGGACAGAGTACTGCTGTGACTTTTACAACCATAAACCAAATGGAGACCCATCAGTTCTAGCATGTCCAGAGGACAGAGAAGAAGAAACCCTCTCAATTATCCGGGAAGAAGTTGAGGCAGCAGTGCAATCGCTGAAGAAAGGGAAGTCAGCGGGGGTGGACAACATACCCGCGGAACTGCTTCAAACAGGAGGAAAAGCGATGATTGATGCCCTCACCATTATCTGTAACAAGATCTGGCAGAGTGGGGAGTGGCCTTCACCATGGACCCAGTCGCTTGTCATCACTCTTCCCAAAAAAGGATATCCTTCAGGAGTGTGAAAATTACCGCACCATCAGCCTCATCAGCCATCCCAGCAAGATCCTCCTGAAAATAATACTTAACAGGTTGAAACCCCAAGCTGAACAAATCATAGCTGAAGAACAAGCAGGATTCAGGGCAGGGCGAAGTACCACTGAACAGATTTTCAACCTCAGAATAATCTGTAAGAAATACCTACAGCACCAACAACATCTATATCATGTGTTCATAAACTTCAAGAAGGCGTTTGACAGAGTCTGGCATGCAGCTCTATGGGCAACAATGAAAGTGTACAACATCAGCCCTAAAATTATTGAAGTCATCAAAAGCCTGTATGACAAGGCTACCAGTGCAGTCCTCCACAACAGCGCCATCGGGAACTGGTTCAGAACAACAATCGGTGTGCGTCAAGGATGCCTACTCTCTCCAACACTCTTCAACATATTCCTAGAGCGCATCATGTCAGATGCCCTTGCAGATCACGAAGGCACAGTCAGCTTAGGGGGTAGAGCAATCTCCGATCTTCGTTTTGCGGATGACATTGATGGATTGGCTGGAGAGGAACAAGAATTTGAACAGCTGGTACAGAGGCTTGACACCACCTCCAGAGCTTATGGAATGGAAATAAGTGCAGAGAAGATCAAAATGATGACCAACAACACCAATGCCGTCAACACGGACATCAAAGTCCAAGGTCAATCCCTCAACACAGTGCATAGCTTCAAATATAAGACTGCTGCGCTCCCTTGTCATCTCCATCTTCCTATATGCTTGCGAAGCATGGACCCTCACAGCAGATTTACAACGAAGAATACAAAGCATGGAGATGAGGTGCTACATAAGACTTCTGGGCATTTCCTATACTCAACACATCACCAACGACGAAGTCCGACAGACCATCACACAAGCCATTGGACAACACGGTGACCTGCTCACAGTAGTGAAGAAACGGAAACTCCCGATGGTATGGCCACGTCACCAGATCATCAGGCCTTGCAAAGACCATTCTGCAAGGCACTGTGCAAGGAGGTAGAAGAAGAGGGAGATCGAAAAAGAGGTGGGAGGACAACATTCGAGAATGGACTGGTTTGACACTGAGCGAAGCCATCAAGGTTGCTGATGACAGAGAAAGATTTAAGATGGAGTATGCATGTTAAATTATCATCTGTGGTGCCCCTACGACCTCCGAGTTACGAGTCAGGATAGGATAGGATCGTATTATTATTATTATTATTATTATTATTATTATTATTATTATTATTATTATTATTATTAGTTTAATCTTTGTGATAGTCTTTGCTAGATCCACATTATAAAGAACTTCACTCGATGTTAGACGTTCTGCATAAAGAGCGTTATGAATCTACTAAATTTACAAAGTACCAAACGTTATCAATTGTGCTAGATTTATATGATATTAGGTCTAATATTATTACTTTAGCCCACTGGATTTTAGACTTTATTGACTGAGAACTTTGAATCCTTTCAAAAAAAAGACTGTTAGATCTGCGATCTACTAGATAGAGAACTTTGAATAACTTTGCTGGAACGTGAACGAGAGTTTCTTGGGTCGTCTTTCCCAGATCTGAGATCACCTAGCTTAAGAACTGTAAGCAACCGTAATCGTTAAGGAACGAGTAATCTTTGATAGAGCTACTTGACAAAGAACTATTTAAATATTTACTTCGATCCACTCAATAAAGAACGCATGTCCCAAATCGAGCAGATTGAGCAAGGAGCTTTTATTTTATATTGATCCAATTTGAGAAAGAATCTTAGTTTATAAATTCAGTATCTGTTGGATGTCGTTCTCGCAGCCTCCATTTAATTAGTTTTGGACCAAATTACTCGATGCTGAACCGTCTATCATTAAAGCTGGCCCAATGCTGGACGCAATACTTCCAGCGTTGAAGAGAATTATTGTCGGACATATTCGCAAACGTTTTGAGACCGTACGGCCAAAGGTCTTCTTATTCGTCATGAATCGTTTGGGTACTTCAGACGAAAAATCCTCGGACAAACCCCCAACATATTCCACTGATACACCAGTTAGATTATCGCTGCTGGTGCAACATTCGACCGAGGTTAGTAGCGTTCTACCTTTATTAATTAATTAATTTCATTTCACTGAAAGTGGCGATGAGGACCATGATAAAGGTAATGTTGATGATGCCACAGCGATGAAGGCGACAAAGACGATTATGATCATTATTGATAGTAATGAACAATTAATAATTATGGTCGTTTTCGTCATCGTCGTCATGAAAACGACCATAATTATTAACTTTTCATGGTCACGATGACGAAAACGAAAAAATAATTATTAACTATGTTGGTTGTGATGTAGGATCTTCAGAAAAATGAAACCATTGGGGCTGACGGCATAGCGGACGTTTTTCCCAAATACCACGACCTCAAGCGAGGTAGCACTTCGTCCGTGAATTTAGGAATCGGTTATCCCCGTCGTGGTAGCGGCGTTCCCAACATGCAACCATCGCCGTCCAAAAGACTGACTACCATGCTGACCTCCCACAGCAGTAAACACAATTCCAGCACCCCTGTCAGCAGGCATGTCTTTCTACTTGTTTACAGAACGTGTTTGTATAATGGACGTTTGTTGATATAAGTGAGAGTGGGTGTGTGCACTCTTCAACATCTTTCTGGAGATATCATGTCAGATGCCCTTGCAGAACATGAAGGCACAGTCAGCATAGAGGGTAGAGCAATCTCCAACTTCAGGAACAAGAACTTGGACAGCCGTTACAGAGGCTTGACACCACCTCCAGAGCCTTTGGAATGGAAATAAGTGCAGAGAATACCAAAATGATGACCAACAACACCAATGGCATCAACACGACATCAAAGTCCAAGGGCAATCCATCAACAAGGAGCACAGCCTCAATTATTTAGGTGCCATTGTATCAGACAATGGGTCTCGTCAGAAGTCAGGATAGCACAAACAACTGCTGCCCTGATAAGGTTGAAGCCATTGGGAAAGACGTGACCATCAGTCTACACTCCAAGATAAGGTTGCTGCGCTCCTTTGTCATCGCCATCTTCATATACTCTTGCGAAACATGGACACTCACAGCAGATCTACAACGAAGAATACAAAGCATGGAAATGAGGTGCTTAAAGAAAACTTCTGGACATTTCCTATATCCAGCACATCACCAACGACGAAGTCCGATAGACCATCACACAAGCCATTGGAAAACAAGATGACATGCTTACAGTGATGAAGAAACGGAAACTCCGATGGTATGGCCACGTAATCAGAGCTGGATGGAATCCACCCCAACCGCAGGACTTCAGCTACCTAAGCAAAGAACGTTGGAAGTCATCTTCATCAACTTCTTTGGCAAGACGTCAAGTACAAATATGAACACCGGAGAAATCAGTAGTGGAGCCGTAACTGGCGGCATTACTAAACTTTAAGCAAGAACATTCCACGTTACTCACTGCAAACACAAACATTAATATTGCAGTTAATAATGAACACAATAGAAAATTAAGTAATGATTTATTTAAAATTTACAATTTTATCTACATAAAATATAATACACAATACTGCGTATGTAAAAATAAAATAATAAAAATTAAAAATATTCTAAATAAAAAGCATTATTATGCAAGTGCCTATACAATTTAAGCTGTAAAATGAAGTAACAAAATTTAAAATTATGTCAGTGGAATTTTCGATCACTAGGCACAAATTTACTGTCTTTTCAGCAACATATATCACAGAAAAACTATGCTGTATTCGCTTTACAGTCACTAAATCTCAATAACAAATTACCAAAATTAAAAAATTATGACTTCCCTCCCTTATTTCAAACTAGTACATTAAATTACATGGTTATTGCTTTATGTCTAGCGGACTCTTCCGAGCCAAATCAGGACCAATTCCAAGCTAGTAACGACACACAAAAGGTTCAAACAGCGCTGTACATAAGATGTGATTTAGAGTATTGTTCAATTCCCTCACCAATACCAAAAACACTATATAAAAAATAAAATAAAAATTTGGATGTGTTGCAATGTTTAAAAAAAAAGCACACCATTTAAAAATATAATATCCGTTTATATGCCAGATGGTCCAAAAGAAGATAGCTCTGACTGGGTAAAAACCGTAGTTTATTCAGATGAGAAGTGGATTATTTTGGGTGACTAAAATACTCATTCTCCTTGGTGGGAACTTGGATGTCAACTTACAACAAGTAATCGTTTTGTTGATAATTTATTAGATTCGAAATTATGTTTATTAAATGACGGTCAAATTACTAGAATTCATTACGTTTCTTACCACATGTCTACATCTATTGATCTTTACATAGCCACTCCAGATATTGCCTTAAATTCTGTTTGGAGCCCTCTTGATGATTGTTTAGGGAGTGATCATCTTCCAATTATTATAACTTTGAATAAAAAAGAAACAGAACTAAGACAACAAAAATATAAGATACCTGAATTCAGATATAAATATGCAAATTGGGACGTATTTAAAACATGTCTAGAAAATATTATTATTATTATTATTATTATTATTATTATTATTATTATTATTATTATTATTATTATTATTATTATTATTATTATTATTATTATTATGAAATAATGACATTAATAATTAGTTCATGATGAATACTGATGTAGAAAATGTTAACTCAAAATTTAGAGATTCTGTATTGAAGGCACCAGAAAAAAGTATTCCAAAATGCAAACAAAAGAAATTAATATCTCATTTGGGAAATGTGTGGTGGAACAATGAATGTGAGAAAACTGTTAATAATGAAAAGTACACATATAAAAATTGGATTAGGAATAAAACATTTGACAATGTTACAATCGTGAAACATGCTAAAATACATTGTAACAGAATTTTTGCCTGTCGTAAAAAGCATTAGTGGGCAGAATTCTGCATGTCGGAAATAACCGAGTCGAAAGATATGCATAAGATTTGGAGAAAAGTTAAAGAGATGAAAAATGGATTAAGTCTACAGTCCTATCCTGTTAAATTGCAAGACAATATTTTTCCCTCATCTGAGGATAAAGCAGAAGCATTTGCAAAACATATATCAGTAAATTCATTGTTCAGTAGTCTTTATTTACATACAAAAATGTTTAGAAAAGAAGAAAAAATTAAAGCCGAATATGAAGGTCCTATACCAAATAATTTGCATTATTTAAATGCTCCAATTAACTATGAAGAATGTTTAGAAACTTTACAATCTTTTTCATCTCGTATCAATTACTGAATCACTTGCCAGCTACATGGAACAAATTGCTACATCCATTATGCCAAAGATGTTGGCAAAGTGGAATTCTCCCTACTATCTGGAAGAAGTCTGTAGGTATTCCAGTACATAAGCAAGGTAAGTCTCGTGCATCAGTAAATAATTATAGACCACTTGCATTAACGTCTCAAGATGGAAAATTATTAGAAAAATTAATTTTAAACAACAATTTTGTGAAAGAAATAAAATAATCCCTACAAATTAAGCAGGGCTTAGAAAGGGTCGGTGTACAATTGACCATCTTGTGAAATTAACCAATCATGTTAAGAAACAGTTTGCTCTTAGAAAAAGTACTCTTGCCGCTTTCTTTGATGTCAAAAGGGCATATGACAGTGTTTGGCATGCTACACTGCTTTATAAATTAAAACATATTGGAATAAGTGGTCATATGTATCATTACATACACAATTATTTTAAGTGGCAGATCTATATGCCCAAGAGTGAGGAATGCTTATTCATCTTTTTATAACATCGATATGGGAATACCACAGGGGTCTAATCGTGCCCCTTTATTGTTTTCAATCCTCATTCATGATCTTCCTACAGTTATTTCTAAATCAGCAAATGTAGTTCAGTATTCGGATGACATTGCTATGTGTATTAATACGTCTCTCAGAAACCATACTAAACAGAGAGTAGTAATGTATGTACAGAAATGTTTCAAGACGAACTGAATAATCGTTCTGTATTTTTGAAAAATAACGGTCTGGAACTGTCTACAGAGAAAACTTATTTGATGCTTTTCAATAATAAAAACAATCCTAAATTATTACCCGTTTTGAAATTAAATTATGAAGTTCTTGCTTGCAAGCAGCAAATAAAATTCCACCTAACATCTAAGCTGAACTGGAAGTTACATATTGAGCATTTAATAATAAAAGGAAAACCTTGAATTTATTGAAAATTACTAATATCCAAAAAACACTAAATCCCTAGTACATTTAGCCATATTACTAGTTCGATCAAAGCTAATTTATAGTCAGGAAGCACATTTTTCAGCAAATAAATCATATTAAATTAATTACAAAGTATTGACAGTATAGCTATTACAATTGCATTAGGAGTTCCAGTTCATGCTAACACATGCTAATACACTATATATACGAATATACCAAGAAGCTGCAATATTATCATTCAATTAACAACGTGAATTGGCTACTTCCAAATATGTGGTAAGGTGTTTATCTGTTCCAAATTCGGTGTATGATGAAATATATCTTGACGCTCAACAAGATTACACCAAAAGAACAAAACATATGAAGTACTTGCAGCCAATTAGAAAATATACAAAAGACCTTTTTGATAAGTGTGACATTGATATCACATCAGTTTTAGTTCTTCCATTAACACCATTGGTTCCACCATGGAGCATATATGTGCACATACTGATATTGACTATAGCAAAACTAAAAAAGAGGATAATCTAATTGATTACTTACTGAGGTAAAAGAGCATATTGAAAGTAATTACAAAAAACTATATGCAGATTTTTACTAATGGATCAGTTTTAGATTCTTCGGAAAGTGGATCAGCACATATAACATGGACCCTCACAACAGATCTACAACGAAGAATACAAAGCATGGAGATAAGGTGCTACAGAAGACTTCTGGGCATTTCCTATACCCAGCACATCACCAACAACGAAGTCCGACAGACCATCTCACAAGCCATTGGACAACACGATGACATGTTCACAGTGGTGAAGAAACGGAAACTCATGGCCACGTCACCAGATCATCAGGCCTTGCAAAGACTATCCTGCGAGGCACGGTGCAAGGAGGAAGAAGAAGAGGGAGGCAGAGAAAGAGGTGGGAGGACAACATTCGATAATGGACTAGTTTGACACTGAACGAACATGAGGGCTGCTGACAACAGAGAAAGATGGAGTACGGTGGTTAAACGATCACCTGTGGTGCCCCAATGACCTTTGAGTTACGGGATATTATAGGATATATTATTCCTGCAATAAATATAAGAAGGTCATATTATTTAGTAAAGGGATTTTCTATATTTACAGCTGAGATTTATACTATTTTATTGGCATTAAATTTCATCATATGTCACCTTTAGAATTATTTCGTATATTAGTATGTGTGATTTAAAAGCGGTTCTGTATGCATTAAAACGGTGGAACTGTAAAGATAGAAAGGTTTTTATATATGAAATTAAACATATGATACATTGTGTGATTTCTAGAGGAATAAATATTGATTTCTGTTGGGTTCCATCACATTGCGGAATTCATTGGAATAGGTATTTGACTTGCCAAGGAGGGAGCACAAAGGTCGTCAGATTCTATACCTATAACAAATTTGAATATGTGTAATCATGAAATATTTTCCTTACTAGAAAAGGCAGTGTATCATGATAATACTAGCATTAAAAAGATTTCTATACTGGATTGTTCAAGACCACTTTCTAAATTAATATATAAATTAAGAATGAACCCATGGAACACTAAATACTCAGCAGATGTTAAATGTATATGTAATACAAGTCTATATGTACATCTGCTTTTGTTTGAATGCTCAGTTTTAAAAGACATATTTAAAGTAAATTCACATAACATAACTGAATATGGACATTCTGTAGACATGATTCTGTATCATTAAAGTTACAGACGTTGTGAAAGTTATTGCTAAATCTTCCGTTGGTAGACTTTTATAGACTGTTTTGTAATTATGTTTTTAATAGTTAAAATGTTTTAAAAGTTCAATTTTCAATGTCTAATATCATCTAAATGTATGAACAGACATTAAATTAAAATTGATTTGATTTGATTTTACATTGGAACGGCTATTTAACCCATAGTTTGCTATAACATTGGGTTATTTGATCATATTTGAGTATGAGAGATTACGTGAAGGTCAAGGTCATCCCAAGGTCAAGTTCACTTAAGGTCAATGTCATCCCAAGATCACTTATTTTGTCGTAATACAACTTTTGATATAGTTTATTTCATATTACATGAGTGTATTTGGAGCCGGAGGTTAAGGTCATCTCAATGTCCAAACTTGTTGTATTTTGAGAGAATAGTTTGATCTTTCATATGTGTTCTGTTTTTGCGCTGCTCTTTGAAGGTCAAAGTCATTTTAGGCCTTGCAGAGACATGAAAAATGTGTCATCGTACAGTGGAATATATTTGATCCACAGCATGCATAATGTCGGCATTGGATTATTTGATAATACATAAGCACCAGAGGGCATGTGAAAATCAAGGCCATCCCAATGTCAAGACCATTGAAGGTCAAGGTCATCCCAAGATTACTGGGGTTTTGATATAATACAACCTTTGCTGTAGGGTGTAGTTTATTTATTAGAGAAGAAGAAGAAATCCTCCTAATTCTCCGAGAAGAAGTTGAGGCAGCAGTGCATTCGCTGCATAAAGGGAAGTCAGCGGGAGTGGACAACATACCTGCGGAACTGCTTCAAGCAGGAGGACAAGCGATGATTGACGCCCTCACCCTTATCTGTAACAAGAGCTGGCAGAGTGGGGAGTGGCCTACACCATGGACCCAGTCGCTTGTCATCACCCTTTCCCAGAAAGGGAACTTTCAGGAGTGTAAAAATTACCGCACCTGCAGCCTCATCAGCCATCCCAGCAAGGTCCTCCTGAAAATATTACTCAACAGGTTGAAACCCCAAGCTGAACAAATCATAGCTGAAGAACAAGCAGGATTTAGGGCAGGGAGAAGTACCACTTAACAGATTTTCAACCTCAGAATAATCTGCGACAAATACCTTCAGCACCAACAGCATCTATATCATGTGTTCGTAGACTTAGAGAAGGCGTTTCTCTTCCTCTGTGCTCTCTACATTACCTTCCCCAGTTCTAAACAGTTCCAGGTACCCATTCACAGCTGGGTGGACCCGGGTGTGTCATGCGCTTGGTTCATTTTGTGTGTGTGTGTATGTGTGTGTGTGTGTGTGTGTGTGTGTGTGTGTGTGTGTGTGTCGTTGGGCAGTTGCCTTCAAGGTGCAAGTCACCTATGCAAGTATTAACCCCGCCCGACGTTGCTTAACAGGAAACATTGCTAGCATGTGACCAAGCCACTGCACTATACTGCGCCACCCAAGCTAGGGAAGGTATTCTTTTATATGTACGTTCTTTGCGACAGAAACCCATCTCTGGACCAAGAGACCATAGAACCTGTGCTGGTGCAAAGGTCCAGAAAAAGCAGCCAACCCATTTCTCTGCAGAGGTTCAGCCGTTACAGCTTTCAGAGAACATGCAGCGAGGTTTCGGACGACCTGGACCCAGACACGGGGCACATCCAGCTCAACATCGGGGGTGTAATTTACCAGACTACCAGAGACGTCCTAGACAGGTATTATTTTTACAGGTGGCAGACGGTCTCAGAATTGTTATCACAAACCACACTGAACGGGCTGTAGAACCGTGGGGGATTATGAACGGTGTGAATCAATACTTACAAGACCTCCAGTCACTATCGATTCAATATCATTATCATCGTCATAATTATTATACCTCAATCTGTTTGTTTGTCCGCTGGTGTGGCAACGTTACGACCCGCGTTCTTCTTAAGTTCACATATTCAAACAATTTTCAAAGGTGATGGTGATAAGAAGGGTTTTTAGACATAAAGTTTTCCTTCGCCCAGACTGGTTTTTTTGTCTGAATGTCCTTTTTTTTATTTTTTATAGAGTAGCATACTCGTGTTTGCCGCGGGTAAATGCTGAAAAGCACCATCTAACCCAGATTTACGATCTGAGTCGCCTTGTTAGGTCTTGGAAACCTTTTCCCTACATTTTTGTTTACAATAGAATGTCTTATTGATTGATTGATATATTTGATTGTATAAGGTATCCAGACACTCTGCTGGGATCTCTGAAGACAACTGCCCCTTCGTTCAACCGGAAGAAGCGTGAATATTTTTTCGACCGCAATCATGTCATGTTCGCCTGCATCTTGGATCTGTACCGCACCAATGAGCTGCACTTGCCTAAAAACTTTTGTGGCAACGCTGCCCTTAGGTATGTAGGTTAAGTAGATGGATTGAAAGAAAGCTTGATCCTGGATAAGTCTGAAGTGCTCACATAGTTTAGAAAGGTACTGCACTCAAACAACGAGCCACAGCATCGAACGGCTTTGACGTAAGAGGCGTACCAAAGGGCAATAGGCGCTTGTCAGCATTAAGAGGCCGCGAAAGAGCCATCTTTAACCAAATACCAACATTGGAATGGTCTACAATCGATCAACTCTGAAAAGTCTCCTGGATGTTTGGGGTGGAGCGCGCATGGGCATTCCCGACCGCTGAGAGGCCATCTTGAACTGAACTAAACTGAACTGCTAGGTAGATTGGTTCGTTGGTTGGTTTATTGCCCCATGTGGTCATACATCTTGAGAATTTCGATTTTCTCGTAAAAACGACCAACAATCAACGACGAAGTCCGACACACCATCACACTAGCCATTGGACAACACGATGACATGCTCACAGTGGTGAAGAAACGGAAACTCCGATGGTACGGCCACGTCACCAGAGCATCAAACCTTGCAAAGACCATCCTGCAAGGCACGGTGCAAGGAGACAGAAGAAGAGGAAAACAGAAAAAGAGGTGGGAGGACAACATTCGAGAACGGACTGGCATGAGGGTTGCTGAGAACAGAGAAAGGTGGAGTACGCTGATTAAACGATCATATGTGGTGCCCCAACGACTTTGAGTTACGGGATAGGATCCTTACGGGATAGGATAGGCTAGGTAAAAATAAAACCAAAATCTTTAGGTCCCAAATATACGTGTCAACGATCGATCAAGGAGTGGAGGTCAACATCATCTGTGACGTTGACACGTATTTCGCTGCCCGCTAGCGTAGGGTTCTTTTTCTCATTCACGGCGTTAAAGAAGCCGTTCATTGAGGCTCATCTCCTTCTCATTGAAACCCTTTCAATTCC
This sequence comes from Oncomelania hupensis, assembly GCA_036898135.1. Taxonomy (NCBI): domain Eukaryota; kingdom Metazoa; phylum Mollusca; class Gastropoda; order Littorinimorpha; family Pomatiopsidae; genus Oncomelania; species Oncomelania hupensis. The sequence continues at coordinate 45,694,912 of CM072518.1, read as the reverse complement.
ATGAGATCCAAAGCATTTACACTTAACCAAACCCAGTCTCCGGTTAGCACAGGAATCTAGCACATATGTATCAACGATCATGATTGGGCTTTGAAGTTCCTCTTCAGCTTCAAATGGGGTGAGCCACAATGATCAGCCTCTTCAGTGCTGTTGAAATGATCTGCGAAATGAAGAACTTTTATTCTGAGGGCAGCAAAGTACGCGTCACTGTTCAAGAGGCTGGGCCTTGGCGCTTCTCACACTTCGCTTCGGCCCCAAACTTGTATCATGATTAACGAACCACAGATTTAGACTCCGGTCCTTACTTACCTGTAGAAAACGTCTTTCAGAGAGCTGGAGTTTTGGGAGATCCCAGCGGTGTGGGTGTCTGCCTGCTGTTGGAGCAACATCCACGATGCTCTACAGGACGAGCAGCTGCTGCAGGACCTCCAGCGTCGCTCCTCATCCCAAATCTGTAGCGAGGAAAGCCTCAGTGCCTGCAGCAGGGGGAAGCAGTTCATCTGGAGCCATCTGTACAGCGAGTACATGGGTTTCAGTATGTTCCATGTACGTTTAATTAATTGAATTGTGTTCTTCCATAGCGCTTTAACAGTTCAAACAGCTCCTCAATGCGTTGGCTATATAATAGTATCTAAACCAAGCCGCCAAAGGCGCCAAGTTCCTGCTAGATGAGCATTCTCTAACGTTCTAACTGAACGAACCTGAACGCCGGGGGAAAAGGAGGGTAGAGAGAGGAGGGGGAGGTCAGGGGGAGGGGGCGGTGAGAGAAGGGAGAGAAAGAAAGATCTGGAGCTTGCTCGGAATATGTTATATATCTGGCAACCACCAGTCTAGGGCATGAGCATCAGGATCTTTGCACAGGCTGGATCTTACTAGTTTTTACTCCCGCCCGAAGGATGGGGGCAACTTGCTGCCTATCAGGATGATATTTGTACGCCTTAGATCTGATACGAACTGCTATATCTATGGCATGTATTGCCAGGCTGCCTTTTCCGGTCCCCTCGCTCTTTCTGGGAGGTTGTTGTGATTGCTCCGTGAGAAAGAGTGCTTTGCTCAATGTTAGTAGTCATCCCTCCCCAAAAAAATTATAGGAAAATTAAACCCTGAGTGCTAACCCCACTTTTATTTTTTGTTCATTTGGACCCATGTTTTGAACTACGTTACTTTGACATTTTTACAAATTTGTCCATTTTTTGAAGCTAACCCAAAACCTAACCCTAAGCCTAACACAGCCCTAACCCTAACGGAACACTGTTTTGGCGTCAGAATAACGGGGTCCGTCAAAAGAAAGTACGTAGAGGTTCAAGTTTATGTCAGAATAAAGGCGTTTCTACCTAGCCACACACACACACACACACGCATACACACACACACACACACACACACACACTCACACCCACACATACAGTTTTGTAGAAACGACGTTGTGATGACTGTCATGAAACTCTATATACATTATTTTGATACACTTACCATTATTTTGACATTATTTTGACATTTTCCAATTTTTTGAAGCTATCCCTAACCCTAACCCTTAACGTAACCCTAAGCCTAACACAGCCCTAACCCTAACGGAACACTGTTGTGACGTCAAAATAACGGGGGTCCGTCAAAAGAAAGTACGTAGAGGTTCAAGTGTATGTCAGAATAAAGGCGTTTCTACCTAGCCACACACACACACACACACACACACACACACACACACACGCACCCACCCGCACACACCACCACCTCTCTCCCTCCCCCCCCCCACACACACACATGCCACACACAAAATCACTCTATCATGTAATGTAGGCAGTGAGGACGGAGTAACGGAGACTGGATCTATAAAGCTAAACCAACCCCACTTCTAGCTGACCCTTTCTAACTTCACTACTTCGGCCAACACCAAAGTCGCCTGTATTTTGTCTTGTGAAATAATTGTTACCGGCCGTTTGATACTGCCAAAGAGCTTAGCATACCTAAACTCTTTGATACTGCCCAGGTTTGGAATCTGCTTACGGCTGCTCTGGTCTGCGTGTCGCTGGGCGTCTTTTCCTTGTCCGCTCGACAGGAGGTGTTGCCTCATCTTTATTACGAGAAGTATTTGGCCGACATCACGGATAAAGACTTTGACTACAGCAAGTTGCCAGAAAGACGACAGAAGGTCCTTTACGTAAGTGCCAGCACTTTCCTAAATGGCAGCTGACTGGGTGTCATACGATGCGCCCAAAAAGGCTGCGAGTGGGCGCCTCGAGTGGCTTGATTTAGTTTCTGTATCAGCCAGCGCCTTGAGCTGGAAAAAAGCGCTATATAACGATTGAATAAATGTCTATCTGCACCCTCAGCACGCCTCTCCAACATAGAGTTGTGCGCCGTACAAATGGATATTGGATTGTATAGACTTATCTTACCTTTCTTTTCTTTTCTTATCTTATCTGATCTTATCTTGTCTTATGTTATCTTGTCTCGTCTTGTTTTATCTAACATAAGGTACCGAGTCTGTGCGGCTTCGTCCTCCGATTCCTCCTCCCCCCCTCCCCCCACCCCCCCACCCCATTCCCCTCCTCCTTCCCATTTCTCTCCGCCTCCTGACAGATTGAGGGACTAGACAAGATAGAAATAAAAATAATTGTTATGATGATGATGTTTAGGTTGCTGAGCTGGTGTGTATTGTCTTGATGCTGTCGGAGATCTTCCTGAAGATGATGACGTGTCCAAGGATCAGGAACTTCTGCAGCAACCTCATCAACATCATCTTCATAACTTCTCTCACCAGCACCCTCTTGTGCGAGATTGCGGAGGCTTATTTGAGTAGACCGGTGAGTCAGCTGAATCTTTTCAATGATGATGATGATGATGATGGGGATGATGATGATGATGATGATGATGATGATGATGATGATGATGATGATGATGATGATGATGATGATGATAATGATGGTGATGATGATAAAGGAGGGTCAGATACTAAAACACACTACTCTGCATCCTTTTCTTCCTCGTCCTCGATGACGCTGCTCTGCGGCTGCCGTGCTTTCGCTGAGAAGACAATCCGAAGTTTGCTTACATCGTGTTACGTTGAAACGCGAAGGATAGCATGTCTGAAACGCGCACGATAGATCTAATCGTTTCGATTTGCAAAGTATTCAATAATAGAGTTTATTTACCTTTGATTTGAGTTTGCGTTGTGGTTAGAGGAAGCTTTGTATAACGTTGATAATTTTCGTTAGTCGATATTATTGGAGAATTCTCTGGATTTGCGTGTTTACGGTCGATCGAAGATTCCCGATAAATGTAAATATTTGAGAACATTCTGGGACGGAAAATAATGTGGTATGACGTAAGTCAGTGATGACGAAATTTCATTTGATTGGTGGTAGTGCGTCAATCTACCGTGTTCTAAATTGTCCGGGAAGAGAGAGAGGCTATATAATTATGTGCCGCACTGTTTTGGAGTGTTGTTGATAGTGAGTTGGAAAGTAAAAAGTTGAGAGTGGAAAGGCGATTGAGCGATTGTATGCAGTTGTTGATGTGTGCTGAATAAAAGTGGAAAACTTCATACGAAGACTTTGCCTTGTTGCTGCTGAGTGAGCAGGCTGCGTGGATAAACGAATCTGAGTTACACACCTATCAGGAATTCAAGCATCGGGGCTGAATCAAATACTGATAGAAAACACCACCATCGATTCGAGTGTAACACATCGTCCCAAGTCCAAAATAAAATTTAAAAATTAAAATTTTAAAATCCAAATCATGATCAACGAAGTTTGCGAGTCCCACTCATCATCATCATCAGCAACAGCAGCATCAGCATCATCTTCATCAAGATCTTAATCCTATTTGTCCTCATCATCATCATCATGATCCACGTTAATTTGAAGTTTTTATTTTAATTTTTGTTATTTTATCCTCAGGAAAACTGGAAAGATATTCACCGGCTTGATTATCTGTACGTATTTTCCCGCTGCACACGTTTTGTTTGCGTGGTTCGAATCTTCGAGCTCTTGGACCGCACGGCTTCGCTGCGTGTCATGTGGATTGCCACTAGACGATGCCGGGTGGAGCTGACGTTGCTGCTCATCGTTTTCATTGTCGCTGCTTTCTTCTTCGGCGCCATAGCCTTCTTTTTCGAGACGTATAAGAAGTAAAGCTTGAGGTTTTTATTGTGTTCCAATAACGGGGAGGCGGGCTTTGAGAGGGGGTAGGGGTGAAAACCCGTTGGCGCGTATTGCGTGGCTCTTGGTTGGTGTTTCACAAATTTCTACTGGCGGATTTGAGCCATATTTAGAAGACACTACAATTATAATACTATGATGGCAAACTTTTGTTCACGTGTTTAGTCTTTTTTTTTACGCCAAAGGTCAAGGTCACCGATGACCAGTACGTAGGGTACAAATATGTTAGTTAGTATAGCGCACTGTCGTATAATCAGTCATAAAACCCGTTTTCATTAGCATTAGGTGCCCAGATGTCCCACAGATGCACGACATCTTTATTTGCAAAAGTAGGGCAGGTCAGGGCTCAGCGAAATATGATTTCCTCTTTAGGTAAAATAGCTCAGGGGAGGTGATGCATTTAGACAGTATCCCATCAGACCACAGATCAACAAAGCTTATGGCATTCATAAAAAAGCAATGAATCAACCCATGACACATCTGAAGGAGAGCCCCCTACTCCCTCTCCACCTTCTTAGATATTTAATTTGGAATCGGCTGTAAACCCGAATTAGAATCCTTTCTGAATTTTGGTCTGTTCAAGTCCAGGGCATGGTGATAATATTGCTGCTGATGTGGCCTCTGGTCTGAATCATGGCAAATCCACCCAAGGCTTCGAGGAGCTGGAAACTAGCTTCTACTGGGCCATCATCACCATGACAACGGTGGGCTACGGAGACATGACGCCCAAGACTCCCGTTGGTCGCGTGGTGAGACTATTTTTTTTTTGCCTTGGAAGTTTCTCTGCTCACAGGGGCATTAACCAAGTAAATTGGATCCCCGATAGCAAAGGGGTATAGTAGTTCCTCAATAGCGTAGCGGTAGCAGTTGTATGGCTAAGCTATTTTATTAATATATATATTTGGGAGGCAAGGTGGCCAAATGGTAGAGCTTTGGCTTGTGGATCTGAAGGTCCCGGGTTCGAGCCCAGGCCAGGGCATTGTGTTGTGTCCTTGGGAAAGACACTTTACTCCCGTTTCCTACTCCTTCGGATGAGAGTATAAACCGAGGTCTAGTCTGTGTCGCATACATTCCATCTTAACGGACTTTAAAGATCCTGACGCTCATGTCCTAGACGGGTGAGTGCCGGTGACAAGAACACACCCAGCATGCACTTAGGTCCTTCTCCCCCATCCCTGGCTGCCCAGGATTGTGCTCAGTTGTACGGGCGTCAGACCGTGCGCCAAAAGGCTGCGGGTGGGCGTCTCGGGCGGCTTGAGTTAGATCCTGTATCGGCCAGCGCCTTGAGCAGCTCTTGAGCTTGTAAAGCGCTATATAAGAACAATTAAATAAATAAAAATAAATAAAATAAAATATAGGGTATAAATACTGTATATCTATATATATCTCTATATCTATATCTATATCTATATCTATATCTATATATATATATATATATATATATATATATATATATATATATATATATATATATATATATATATAACACTTTTTTTTCTTAAATCACCTATGGTATTTAGCAAAGCAAAGAATTGAATATGTCTATCTTCTGCAACACCACACAAACAATCAAAACCAAACGTCCAAGGTACCACTCTCCTATTAGTGTGCCAAAAAAAAAAAAAAAGCTCGTTTTCTAGTCTTTGAACCGGAATGTAAGTAATGCATACGCAGTTCTTTTCATAGTTATTTAATAATATTGGGTCATGTTAACATCAGCCTAGTTGTATTGTTTTGTCAGGTTGGCGCGCTGTGCAGCATCTGCGGAGTGATCGTCCTTGCCATGCCTGTTGCGGTGCTGACGGAGAGTTTCCAGCAGTACCATCTGCGTCAGCAGATCCGCAAGGAGAAGCGCAAACAGCAAGATGCCTTCATCAACCATAACCCTCTCAGCTCACTCAGCGTTCACAAGATCGCCCCAAAAGAACTATTTTCTCTGTGAATGGGTCTTCTGTGTAACGGGGAGATCTTGAATACCATTTTGTGTGTGTTTCCAGATATCTGAAAATGCTTTGAAATAGTCGGGAATCAGAACTAGCCTACTGTCAGTTTAATAGTCAGCCAGACCAACATTTGGCTCGTTCTGTTTTCCAACTATTTTAAAGTATTTCCAAATATTATTTGAAAATACAATGATCACGTGTATGTACAAATGCATATAAACTAATACGAACAAATATCAAAAGAGCATACACAAACTCAGATTTGTACAACTGGCTTTGGGTCTTCAAGGAGTACAATTAAAAAGGACAGTTTATTGCTAATGCTAAACGGTTCAATTCATTGTGCAAACTGGATACAAGTTAGCAGACAAATAACATTAGTTTGTATCGACATCAAAAAGTATTTCTGTAATAAGACAAGAAAACATACAGAAGGAGAAGCATAAAGAATGAGCAAAGTGTCGGATAGAAGGGAATGTAGGAAGTGCTTATTATACCTATATCCACCGTTTGAGAGGGCCTATCAGAGCTTGTCCTCTGAAAGCCGAAAAAGAGGTGGGAGGACAACATTCGAGGTTTGACACTGAGCGAAGCCATCAGGGCTGCTGAGGACAGACAAAGATGGAGTATGCTGGTTAAACGATCATCTGTGGTGCCCCTACGACCTCAGGGTTACGGGACAGGATAGGATAGGATAGGAAGTATGAGAGCGGAGATCGGGGCTGCACTCGTAGACCTGGGTCTGAGGACAAAGGAGCTTCGTTAACGCATTAACATGAAAATTAAATTAAACATTTATCAGTACAACTTATGTTAATGTGATGAATAAAATTTGATACAACAACAACAACAACAACAACAACAACAACAACAACGTTTGAAGGAGTTGTCTTCAAACATTTAATAATTGTTCCGGTTTGGTCATTATCATTTGTCCATTTGCATCAGAACAGTGAGCAACAGGGTGCCGGCTATAGAGGCAGAACTCGGCGGGCTCGCTGAATAATAAGTAGGCAAATCATCCTTATATATATTTTATTTCCCGTGAAAATAAATGTATTTGCGTTTAGCAGAAGAAGAAGAAAAAAGTTTGTACCGGGTATATAAAACATTTTCATTGTCTTCTTTGAATGAGCTGCAAGAAACGTTTATCTCACATCAAGAAAGTATAGCTGCCAGCGAAGCTGCTTTGGGATATCGGTATTTGAATTTCTACAAACATTGTTCAGTGGAACATGTACCGTCGTGTCCAGCACCTTTTGGCGACTGTACATGTTCAATATATTCTCATTCCAGCTCAAAACGCATATTCGGCACAGTGATTATCGAACAATTAATTAACGAAATCACACATGGTAGCCTATCAGAGCTTGTCCTCTGAAAGCCGGGCGACTGTCGACCGTGCAGAGGAACGTGACAGCGCACAACAATGATCTCGGTCGACCCTGCAATGAATCAGTGATGCATCACTTGACTTAGAACCTAGGTGTAATATAAAAAGTTACGTATACATTAATCTTTACTGTGTTTGATAATATTTTAACTACAAAATTTACCATAAAACAGTGACTGTTTTATGGTAAACTTTGTTGTGCAAATATTATCAAACATATTAAAGATTATTGTATACGTAACTTGACTGTTTTATGGCAAATTTTGTTGTTCAAATATTATCAAACATATTAAAGATTAATGTATAGGTAACCTTTTATATTACATAAGTATGAGAGCGGAGATCGGGGCTGCACTCGCAGACCTGGATCTGAGGACAAAGGAGCTTCGGTAACGCCTTTCTATCCTACGACGGAATAGTCTCCAGTGTAACCTTCTGAAGTTACTGTCAAGTAGTAGGCTAGTAGTGGTAGTAGGAGGAGGAGCATCAGCAGCAATAGTGTAATTGCTCGTGTTATTAGTTTTAGCAATACTAACTAAACCGTAGTTGTTGTTAGCAATAATAATAATAATAATAATAATAATAATAATAATAATAATAATAATAATAATACCATCGTTTATTATGATATATCTACTGCTTCTATTTAAAGGCCCTTTCAGCTGTCACGGATGCCAGCTGAACCATATGCATTTGAGGAGGTGTCAACGCATTTTGTATTGGGCCAAAACAACATTTATTGATCTGAGATAAGAACCCTAAGTACATAAGTAATATAACTTTTATGTCAGACATTGGAAAATAACATACATTACAAATGTAAAATCCTGCACTTCATGATGATCTTTATTACGTGGGCTTGTACATTTGACCTTTTTTCCAATTTGTTTGAGTGATTCTAGTTTGTTAAACGAACTTTCGCCCAATTCACTTCATTTGCTTAATCATTTCAACTATTTAAAGTCTTTCACGGCCCCAAATGATTTTAGTTTTTTTTGTGTTGCCGTTGGGTTTTGTGTGTGTTTTTTGTTTTGCTTCCTTATTTGTTAATTGAATTTGAAGGACAATGATCTTATTTTGATTATTCATTTAATGATTTAATATCAAAATAATTGTATTAACCAAGTGAACTGTTCGTCTTTTCACTGAAAGTTAATTTAAATAAATTGAAGTGCTGTTATTTCAGCGGGAGAGATGACAGGCACGAACACAGCGTTGGATTCTTGGTCCACAAAGACATTCCAGCCACTGTCATGGGTTGCCGCCCAGTCTCCAGTAGACTCATTACCATCCGTCTGAGAGCAGTCCCTTTCAATATCCCCATCATTCAGGCCTATGTCCCAACATCAGATTATGATGACAGCGAAGTCGAGGATTTTTATGAACATCTACAGGCTGTCCTTGACCAAGTGCCAAAGAAGGACATAGTCATAGTGCAAGGCGACAGGAATGCCAAGGTTGGCCAAGATGCGCACCACAACTGGGAGACACATGTGGATCCCACTGCAACAACGAGACGAATGACAGGGGTCTCGGACTCTTGGAGTTTGCAAGAGACAACAATCTAATACTGGCAAACACGCTTGGCCTTTACACAAAATTCAGACGATGGACATGGCACAGTCCCGGCGGGGAGCATCACAACCACATTGACTTCATCATGGTCAAGACACGCTTCAGATGAAGCATCAAAATTGGTAGGACACGCACTTTTCCAGGAGCAGACATCGGAAGTGACCACGATCTCGTGATGGTGTCCTTCCGGCTCCACTTGAAGAGAGTAAACACAGTAAAGTGCACCGGACTAAAGTTCGACCTGGACAAACTGCAAGACCGGGATGTGGCAGAAATATTAAAAGCCACAATTGGAGGGAAATTTGCACCACTGCTCTTTTTGGGAGCTGGTGAAGTAGATGTTAACACCCTGACCACCACTTCAACTCAGCTGTGACAGATGCCGACACTGAGATCCTTGACAAGCTAAATCCTTGGCAACCCAAAAATGAAACCGTGGATCATACCTGAAATTTTGGACTATGTGACAAACGAAGAGAGATGAAAAAGAAACAGACACCTCACAGGGAGCTGATGCCTACCGAAAAATCAACAATAACATCTGAAAAGGCATGCGCACAGCAAAGTAGAACTGGATAGAAGATCAATGCCAGGAAATAGAGAACAGTCTGAACAAGAACCACAGCAAGAAGGCCTACCAGACTGTGAAGCGGCTGACAAGTGTTAAACAGCCGAAGGTCTCCACGATCCAAAGCAAGTCTGGCATATACCTTACAGAAGAACAAGAAGTCTTGGATAGATGGACAGAGTACTGCTGTGACAGAGACCCATCAGTTCTAGCATGTCTAAAGAACAGAGAAGATGAAGAAATCTTCTAAATTCTCCGAGAAGAAGTTGAGGCAGCAGTGCAATCACTGAAGAAGGGAAAGTCGGCGGGAGTGGACAACATATCCGCGGAATTACTTCAAGCAGGAGAAGAGGCGATGATTGACGCACTCACCATTATCTGTAACACGATCTGGCAGAGTGGGAAGTGGTCTACACCATGGACCCATTCGCTTGTCATCACTCTTCCCGAAAAGGGTAACCTTCAGGAGTGTGAAAATTACCGCACCATCAGCGTCAACAGCCATCCCAGCAAGGTCCTACTGAATATAATACTCTACAGGTTGAAACCCCAAGCTGAATAAATCATAGCTGAAAACCAAGCAGGATTCAGAGCAGGGCGAAGTACCACTGAACAGATTTTCAACCTCAGAATAATCTGCGAGAAATACCTACAGCACCAACAACATCTATATCATCCTGTGTTCATAGACTTCACGAAAGCTTTTGACAGAGTCTGGCATTCAGCTCTGTGGGGCAACCATGAGAATGTGCAACGTCAGCCCTAAAAGTATTGAAGTCATCAAAAACCTGTATGACAAGGCTAATAGTGCAGTCCTCCACAACGGCACCATCGAAAACTGCTTCAGAACAATAATCGGTGTGCGTCAAGGATGCCTACTCTCTCCAACACACTTCAACATCTTCCTAGAGCGAATCATGTCAGATGCCCTTGCAGATCACGAAGGCACAGTCAGCATAGGGGATAGAGCAATCTCCAATCTCGGTTTTGCGGATGACATTGATGGATTGGCTTGAGAAGAGCAAGAACTTGAACAGCTGGTACAGAGGCTTGACACCACCACCAGAGCCTTTGGAGTGGAAATAAGTGCAGAGAAGACCAAAATGACCAACAACACCAATGGCATCAACATGGACATCATAGCTTCAGATATTTAGGAGCCTTTGTGTCAGACAATGGGTCCCGACATGAAGTGGTCTCCAGGATCGCACAAACAACTGCTGCCCTGATAAGGTTGAAACCCATTTGGAAAGCCAAGACGATCAGTCGACATTCCAAGGTAATCACTGAAGAAGGGGAAGTCAGCGGGAGTGGACAACATGCCCGCGGAATTACTTCGAGCAGGAGGAGAAGCGATGACTGACGCCCTCACCATTATCTATAAAAAGATCTGGCAGAGTTTGAAGTGGTCTACACCATGGACCCATTCCCTTGTCATCCCTCTTCCCAAAAAGGGTAACCCTCAGGAGTGTAAAAATTACCGCACCATTTAGGAGCAATTGTATCAGACAATTGGTCCCGGCATGAAGTGGTCTCCAGGATCGCACAAACAACTGCTGCCCTGACAAGGTTGAAGCCCATTTGGAAAGGACCATCAGTTTACATTCCAAGGTAATCGCTGAAGAAGGGGAAGTCAGCGGGAGTTTGAAAAGACAGGATCATCAGTCTACATTCCAAGGTAAGACAGCGCTGCTCTCCCTTGCCATCTCCATCTTCCTATACTCTTGCAAAATATGGACCTTCTCAGCAGATCTATAACGAAGAATACAAACCATGGAGATGAGGTGCTACAGAAGACTTCTGGGCATGTCCTATACACAGCACATCACCAACAACGAAGTACGACAGACCATCGCACAAGGCAACACGATGACATGCTCACAGTGGTGAAGAAACGGAAACTCCGAGGGTATTGCCACGTCACCAGAGCATCAGGCCTGGCAAAAACCACCATGCAAGCCACGGTGCAAGGAGGCAGAAGAAGAGGGAGACAGAAAAAGAGGTGGGAGGACAACATTCAAGAATGGACTAGATTGACACTGAGCGAAGCCATGAGGATTGCTGAGGACAGAGAGAAAGATGGAGTATGCTGGTTAAACGATCGTCTGTGGTGCCCAAGCGACCTTCGAGTTACGGGATAAGATAGAATAGATTTTATGAATTTGTATGAAAGTCTGTTATGGAAGAAAAGATGTCATGAATTTAAAATTTAATTTGTTTTGTCTTGGTTAGTTTTGTTAGTGGTTGTATTTTTGGTTTTTTTTACTCACGTGCGTATAGGCAGAAATGTGTGTGTTCCCACTATCAGATCTCAATTGTTTTGAAATAAGTTTTACATTGAATCGGTTGCATGAGTGGTTAAGCTATGTTTAGCCATAACGAATCTGTGTGTTTATTTTTTATTTATTTATTGTAGTAGTAGTAGTAGTAGTAGTAGTAGTGGTAGTAGTAGTAATCCTATCCTATCCAATGCCATCCCGTAACTCGTAGGTCGTTGGGGCACCACATATGATTGTTTAGCCAGCGCCCTCCATCTTTCTCCGTCCTCATCAACCCTCATGGCTTCACTCGGTGTCAAGCCAGTCCATTCTCGAATGTTGCCCTCCCACCTCTTTTTTTGTCTCCCTCATTTTCTGCCTCTTTGCACCTTGCCTGACGTGGCCATACGATCGGAGTTTCTTCACCACTGTGAGCATGTCATCGTTTTGTCCAATGGCTTGTACTAGTAATGTTTTATTATTCTTATTCTAATTGAAGTTATTCTTCTTTCTTTTTTAAATTATGATCATCATCAGTAGTAGTAGTAGTAGTAGTAGTAGTAGTAGTAGTAGTAGTAGTAGTAGTAGTAGTATTTATGCTCATAGTGGTGAACAAAAGGAAACTCCGGTGGTATAGCCTCGTCACCAGAGCATCAGACCTTGCAAAGACCATCCCGCAAGGCACTGCGCAAGGAGGCAGAAGAAGAGGGAGACAGAAGAATAGGTGGGAGGACAGCATTCGAGAATGGACTGGCTTGACACTGAGTGAAGCCATGAGGGTTGCTGAGGACGGAGAAAGATGGAGGACGCTGGCTAAACAATCATCTGTGGTGCCCCAACGACCTATACGAGTTACGGGATAAAATAGGATAGGATATTATTATTATTATTATTATTATTATTATTATTATTATTATTATTATTATTATTATTATTATTATTATTACCATTAACCGATTACCATTAACCATTGAATGTGATAATGAAATTTCAAATTGGTGGTTTTTTGTTAGTTCTTTGTTTTCTCCATTATTTACAACTTAAACTGGAAACATTTGCTGTGTTATTCCCACCTATTCACTATTCAAATGGATAACCGTGAATAAATAAACAAGACAATAAACTCTCTCTCTCTCTCTCTCTCTCTCTCTCTCTCTCTCTCTCTCTCTCTCTCTCTCTCTCTCTCTCTCTTTCTCTATCTCTCTCTCTTTTTATAAACTATTTCCAAACACTGTGCTATTTCCACATGATCAGCCAAGCCCATTTCTCGAAATGCGCACTTGTTTGAGCGCCGATGTAAACAAACCGATGACATCAAGATTGACGTCATCTTCGGAAATTTTCCCGAAGTCGAAGACTTCCGGAATAACTCGTCCAATTCCGGTTTCGAGTCGTCTGCTTGAGAAAGGAGTAGACAACTGTAGTAAGCTACTGTGTGAATGTCCTGGTGGGCAGCCTTGACAGCTGAAAGCAGTGGTCGCAGGAGTACCAGTCAGTGATTTTCATTGTGAACAAGTGACACTAGGTTGAGAAATATAAATGCTCTTTCGTTTGTGATCAATTCGTGTTCTTGAGTTCTCCGCCTTGGTTACCTACCAGGTGAAGGTCGGCATGAGAGAGATTCTGTGATTTTGATCTGGAAGTGGAACTGCGACATATTTTACAGGTTTCTAGTAAGTTGGTAAGGGAATTTGATTGTTATTTGCTTATTGTAGTTTGTAAAATTGTCGTGATATGTTGAGATAAACAGAATGTTTTAAATGTTACTGACTGTGGCCAATAACAATGAACTTGTGAAGCTGTCGAAGATAATGATCTCTCAACTGAAACTGTGTACAGGATTGTGTGCATGTTTATCGGAATACTTCCTAATACAGTAATAGACTCATAAGTTGTGACTGAATGGACAACCATGCGCTTTCGAAGTTTCAGTTTTGTTATCATGACAGAGCTGAGCAAGACATAGAATATAGCAGCTAATGAATCAACGTACTGATTGTTGCTGCTCAACCCAAGTAGAACTAGAAGACAAACTTTCTCATCTTGTCTTGGCTTGTCTAGATAAAATAATTACATTTTTGATCACGAGGAGAGGATTAATGTTCAGCTGAATCCCAAATCTTCCTGCTGAAGTCAAGTTGCATGGACACATGGATTTTTAAATGGATTCTTCCTGTCCAAGCTTTCTTTCTGAGTTTTTGTTTATTTTCTTTATTTTATTATGGTTGTTACTGTTGGTTGTTAAAAGAATACTTACTTTTTTCAATAATTTTTGTGTAAATGTATTTTCATGCAAAGTCAACTACAGCACGAGCACTTTCACACATGCACATATGCACCGCATAATATGTGCTGTGCGTAGGTGCATGCATGCGAGAGTGCTTGTGCTGTAGTTGAGTTTGTATGAAAATACAACATTTACAAAATAAATTATCACCAGACAGCAAATAATCTGACTTTGTGAAAGTCCCATGTACATTAACAATATCTTGTATTCACAAACAAAACCCCCTATACATACCACCTTTGTCATTAGTGAAATAGTTATTCATTTTTCGGGCATTAGTGTGAGTATGATATGTATACTGCTCTCAGTCACCCTACCCCCTCCTCCCTAATTTCCACCTAGCCAAAAAAAGCAAATTCACCTATCCAGTTTTCTTCAAGAAAGCAGAGGAGATGTTTGATCATCTGAGCACAAGTACAATTGATTTCATCATCTTTGGCGATTTAACATTCGTTTTGACAAACCTTAAACAAAACAAATCTGCGATGCTCTTTACTGCCATGGACTTAATCAAATGGTCAATACCTCAACTACAGAAACTGATATCATTGATTGGATAGTGACCCGGGAGAACTCTGTCCTGGTGTATGATGTTCGTCTGAACAATTATCTCAGGTCAGACCACTCGGCCAGCCTGTGCTCACTCAGACTGGTCAAACCTTCCAGCCCCAAGAGGCACATCCTACAATGCATCTTTTCTTCCTTCCATTCTTGACATCATCAACACATCTATCTTGACTGGTACTTTTACAAACTCCTTCAAAACTGCGATTTTCAAACCACTTCTAAAGAAACCAATTCTCGACTCTACATTCTGAATAACTACAGACCCAGGTCTTGAATCTGTCTCTTGTTTCAAAACTTCTTGAACGCGTTGTTCTCAGTCAACTGAATTCTCACCTCTCGTCTAGCAACCTACTCAATTCAATTCAATTCAATACAACTTTATTTATCCACATATGGCCATTACAAGATTTAGAAGCAGCTCATATTTTAAAATTTAAAAAAAAGGAAGAAGTTAAAAAACAGTTAAATGATGATGATGATGATGATGTCCACTTGTATGGCGCACATATCCATGCTGGCAACATGCTCAGGGCGCAGGGGGTTGGGGAAAAAGGGTGAAGAAAAAAAAAAGAAGAACTTCTCTATGTATACACTCAAAAATAGTCAGAAAAGATACGTCTTCAGACGCCTCTTGAAAGAATCCAGTGACTCTACGACTCTCAAGTCCTGGGGGAGAGTGTTCCACAATGCTGGGCCACAGTGGGAGAAGGAGCGGTGACCCAAGCGCCTCTTCCTGTGACCATCCACACTTGGAACGGACCACATAAACTGGGAAGAGGAGCGAAGGCGCCTTGAGGGTTTGTGGGTAGGGACAATGTCTCTCAAGTACCGGGGAGAGGTGGGGCCATGGACACACTTGTAGCACAAGGAGAGGACTTTGTGGTCAATTCTCTTCTTGACTGGTAGCCAATGAAGTTGTCGGAGAACCGGAGTGATATGGTCGGTCTTCTTGCTGCGGGTGACAATCCTGGCGGCCGTGTTCTGAACACGTTGGAGACGATCAAGCTGATGGTCAGGAAGGCCCCACACACAACTGTTTGCATAGTCTAACCTGGATATCACCAAGGTGATGGCAATGGTGATAGCAGCCTTGTTTGTGAGAACACCTCGCAGTTTACCCAGAGAGCGGAGATGGAAGTAGCACCCCTTAACCACGGCACCAACGTGATCCTCCATTGTGAGGTTGGCATCGATCATGATGCCGAGGTCTCTGACAGTGGACGAGAATGGAATCACAGATTGCCCAACACTGATGGAGGTCAGGGATACAGCGTCTCTTTTGCTCTTAGGTCCACACATGATGGCCTCAGTCTTGTCCTCATTCAGCTTTAGCATGTTGTGCGTCATCCACACATTGATGTCAGAGCAAAACAAGGTATCACAACATTGTCACACGATGTCATAAGCACATGTCCTACCATACAAACATAAACCAAACACACAACACACACACAAACACACACCCACATCACGAACACTTACCACCGACATTTAAATCTAATAAAAACATAAACTGATAAAGGTAAGAAAATAAGGTAAGAATTTCAATCAATCATCAAATCAATTAGTTGATAAACAATCGATCAATCACTAAATCAAGCCATCGTTGAGCGTTTATTTATTTATTTTTTTTTTAATATAAAAATTTGGTTTAGGGGCACGGGGGAGGTATTAAAGTGGAGATTATTGCATCAAGTTTACTGTTAGCAATCGAATTGCGCAAGGAATAAAACTGTGGGAGCGGCGATTACCCTTACAGGCCGGAAAGGCAAAACGGCGCCCAGATGTTAGCACTAAGAATTTACTCGCCAGAACATGCTCTGGTCTACAAATAATTCTGTTCGCCTTCTTGACGATTTGCCGATCGCAGAAAGAACCCAGGTCTCTCTGCCTGACACTGATGATTTTTGAACAGACGTTGACAATGCTGGACAAGCTATTCCTTTCCCTCACAGTCAGACTGTGGAACCAACAAACAAACGAAAAAGTCAGCAAGCTCTCAATGAAAGATTGATAAAACAGGCTGAAAATATTAGAATCCACAGAGAAAGACTTCAGTTTCCAGGGAAGGTACAATCCCTGTTGGCCCAGTTTGACAATACACTGTGTGTTCACATCCCATTTAAGCTTGCTGTCAAAAAATGTACCCAAATAGATCTCCTCTCCAGTCAGCATACCACCCAAACCATTCCACTGAAACTGCTCTGCTCAAGATAATTAATTATCTTCTTTTTGCCACAGATCAAGCTGAAATTTCTGTACGTGCTGTGCGTGCAGGATCTCTCTGCAGCTTTTGACACCGTTGACCACACCATCCTCCTAAACTGACTTAGTACCACCTTTGGCATTCATGATTCTGCTTTATCCTGGTTTCACTCCTATCTCCCTGATAGTGAGGGTGGGGTGTCGGATAGCGCAGTGGTTGGAGCACTCGCAAGTTAAGCATCGTCGAGTGCGGTTAGCACTTGGATGGGTGACCGCAAAACGTGAAGTGACAAATAACAACGCCCCCAGTTGACTCAACTGTGACTGAGTACCTACTCTCTTAAGGGTGGTGAAGGTAAAGCAGCGAGGGAGAAAGCTGGCCATCACCCTCATTACGCTGGCCCAAGATAAGTGTGATCTCCAACATCACGCTCCCCTACGGCCACAGGCTATGGAACTACCTTTACCTTTTACCTTTACCTCCCTGATAGGTTCCAGACAGTAGTCATTGATGGTCGCGCTTCAGAACTCTTGTAACTCCAATTTGGGGGACCGCAGGGTTCTGTTTTGGGGCCTGTTCTTTTCTCTCTTTACACTCAATCACTTGACCACATCTTTAACAAACATGAACTTCATCACCATTCCTTCGATGATGACTCGCAACTACCTAAAAGCTCCTCTCCTGACCAGACTGATAACTCGCTCCAGACTGTGTCCCTCTGCATAGACAATGTCCAAGATTGGATGACATAAACAAACTACAACTCAACAGCAACAAAACTGAAGCAATCCTTATTTGCTCTTCTCACTTAACAAAACTAGCAGCTTCCTCTTTCAAACTGTCTTCAGCTCACCTCTGCTTCCATTTTGCTCTCATCTGAAGTTAAAAGTCTTGGCGTGACCATTGTTAGTACACTCAACATGAATAAAAACATTTCTTCTATCTGCTGTACCTGTACCCCCAACTCCGTCGTTATCGCCTCTATTAGAAACTATCTTGCAACAGATGCACCCGCCAAACTAGTCACCTCAACCATACTCTCTTATATTGACTACTGCAACTCACTCCTTGCTGGCCTTCCATCCATATCCAAGCATTCAGTTCAGCTTGCCTTTTCCTTCCTAAAAAAAAAAAGATGAGGCCACTTCACTCCACTCTTAAAACAACTACACTGGCTTCCTGTTTCATATTGCTTTAAATACAAGATCAATCTTCTTAAATACAAATGCATACACAAAATTGCTCCTGTTTATCTCTCTGACCTATCAATAATCAAGAAATCCACACTCTGAGTCTGCTGACGACCACCTGAGACTCAAAAGTGCCTCGGACCAGGCTTATATCGGTCGGTCAGCTCTTTTTCTTATATCAAGCTCCCGTCAATTGGAATTCATACCTCTTTCACTCCGTCAAAAACAATATGTATCTTCTTTCAAAACTGCCCTCAAAACACACACATTTTTTCCCCAGTAGTTGCTATCTTTTTTTCGCTTGCGCTGACTGGCTTGCACAGAATCTACAGACATATATATGATATATCACAGTATGTTGCATGTGCGTTTGTATGTGTCTGTGTGGTATGTAAAAGTGGGGTATTTCTTCCTCAACCATGTTTATTATATATTATTCATGTTGCCTTTTTTTTACTCACATGTTCAGACATCCATTGTTGCATCGTTTTCTATGTACCATGTGTAAATGCGTGAGAATGAGCCTTGAATCACTTTTTTGTGCGAGATGTGTATTCTATATAAATCTATGTATTATTATTGTTGTTTTTGTTATTATTATTATTATTATTATTATTATTATTATTATTATTATTATTATTATTATTATTGGTCAGCGTAGATTTGATTAATAATAATATTGATTAATATTTATAATTTGATTTGAACATTTAAATATCATGTTTGTCCCTTCCAAGGATGCTCCACGGGGGGGTGGGGGGGGGGGGGGGGGGGGGAGGGGGACCGTCCAAACATGTGGCATTAAAAAGAATTTTATAAACTTTCAGTCACAAAGTAGCATGCAATAAATTATACAGCACATCACATTATCAGAGAGAGAGAGAGAGAGAGAGAGAGAGAGAGAGAGAGAGAGAGAGAGGTTGGAATCTGCTCTTAACAATACAACTAATGCTCCCAATCCAAAATGAAAATAAATAAAAGTAGTCGTTAGGCTTCATCTTAGTCTTCCAAAATCTGCTCCTTTTATTTTACGTGAATGATACTGAAGTTTTGATCAGAAGACAAAAATATTGGTGTCTACCTTTAACAATACAATGAATACTCCATTCAAAAATGAAAATAAAGTGGGACCATCATCTTAGTCTTA